>AWOL01S0016718.1:0-10034 GCA_000715115.1 Nicotiana otophora | reverse complement strand
TAATAGGAAAGACAGGAAATGGAAGTAAAGCAATTAACTCATAAAAACGAACTCGAAATCCACTACCAGAGAGCCTAGAATAACAAGTCTCATAAACTTATCTCAAAATACAGAGGCAATTCAACATGTCACAGACAAATACCACATATACAATCCGTTGCAGCGCGCAATTCGATCCCACCATATCATCATCTGTCAATATCATAATCCGTCCTTATTCCGCCATTTCAATTCATTACCTTTCAATTTCCGTTGTAGCGTGCAACTCGCCCCCCAAACAATTTCAATACAATAGCGATTCAACAACCAAAATTTATAAGAATTTCTACATCAAGAGAGTAACTGTACGAGGCAATGAAGAATCACATAATAATCAAAGAATTTCTAAAAACTCGAATGTCTCAACCTTACTAACTCATCGGTATCTATCAATTAGACAACTCATACAAGTGAAACCACGTTATAGAAAGCAACAAATATTACAAAACTATAAGGAAAATAAGACATATGACAATTTAGATATGCAATTAAAGCAAGCAGAGACAAGTGGCAAACAAGCATGGAATCATGGAATGGATGGAAAATTTAATACAAGAATAGTTAAATGACAAGTAACAATTATGGCATAGAAGTCAATAAAGCATGTAGCAATTAAGGCATGAAACAAGATATATCATGAAGTAACGAAAACATGAAAGCAAGTTTCATAACGGCATATATACACTCCTTACCCTGCATATACTCTGTTTCCCATATAATTCACATAACACGTAGTTCAAGGTTTTCTAATTCCCCCAAATCAAGGTTAGACCCAACACTTACCTCACTCTGCAATTCAAGTAATCAATCAATCACGACCTTGCCTTTTGAACATGCCCCCATACCAACCAAATCTAGCAAATTATTGACCAAATGATTCAAAATAAGCTTTAAAAACTACTCACAAATGAAAGAGGTTCAATTTTGATCTTTTTTTAAAATATCAACAAAAGTCAACCCCGGGCTTGCTTGGTCAAAACTCGAGTTCGGACCAAAGCCCGATTACCTATTCACCCCCGAGCTCGGTTATGTGATTTGTTTCGAAATCCGACCTCAATTCGAGGTCTAATTCTCAATTTTACAAAACCTCCCCAATTCTACCAAAATCCTTAATTTCTACAATGAAAATCCTAAATTTGATGTTGAAATCTCATGAAATGTAATGGATAATTGAAAGAAAATGGATTAAAGTCATTTACAATGAATTTGGGAAGAAAGGTCTCTTGGAAAATCGCCTCTAGAGTGTTTAGGGTTGAGAAATGGTGTGAAATGAGCTAAGTCTCGTTTCCCCCCTCTTTTACCTAGATGTAGGTGTCGTAATTGCGAACATGACTTCTCAATTACGAATACTACAAATGAGAGACAAGGGTCGCAAATGCGAACCCTGCCTCAGAGCCACAAATATTGCAAATGCGACAAAATGATCGCAAATGCTAAGTTCTCACCTTCGCAAATACGATCGGCATCTTTGCAATTGCAAAGGAATACTATTTTGCCAGGTATCGCAAATGCGACCAAGTTATCGCAAATGCGATCTTGAGCTGTTCGCAATTACGAACCATTTCCTCGCAAATGCGAGGTTACCCAATCACAGGCCCTACTTGCAAATGCAAACTCTTGTTTGCAAAAGCGAGGCTCGCAATTGCGAGCCAGACCTCGCAAATGTGAGATCTCTAGTAGACATCGAGCTGGTATTGCACCAGAAATCTTCATACTAGCAAAACTCATCCGAAACACGTTCGAAACTCACCCGAGCACCTCGGACTCCATACCATATATGCACACAAGTGTAATAACATTATACGAACTTGTTCGCGCAATCAAATCACCAAAATAACATTTAAATCTACAAATCAATCCTCAAAACGAATGAAATTTCAAAGTGAAACTCAAGAATACTAGAATCACATCTAAGCGTCCAAATCATGTCAAATCAATTCCGAATTACACCAAATTTTGCAGACACATTTCAAATAGCGATACGGACATATTTCAAGTTTCAACATCAAAATCTGAACCCATTAGTTAAGAAGTCAACTTACGGTCAATCTTAGGAAATTTTCAAACTTTCAAAATACTAGTTTTCGGCAAAATGAGTCAAATCAATTTAGGGACTTTCAATTCCAATTCCAGGTATACGCCCAAGTCCAAAATCACGATACGGACCTACCGGAATTGTCAAAGTACCGATCCGAGGTCGTTTTCATAAAATGTTGACTGTGGTCAACTCAAGTTATTTTTAAAGCTAAAAATCACGTTTTCTTCAAATCTTTACGTAAAAGCTTTTCAAGTAGTGACGCGGACCACACACGCAAACCAAGAAACATCAAACGAAGCTAACGGAGGTCTCGGAACAGGGAATTAAGGGTTAATACTCAAAATGACCTATCGGGTTATCACAAATTCCAATATAATATCTTGTTAAGATGTATGATGCCATCATCTTTAAGCTGTTAGAAAGGTGATACATTTATTTATTTAATTATATCTTAACAAACTTAGATATATAAGGTTGAAACGGTTACTTTTCATGTATTAATGTGAACTTATTACGCAAAATCTACAAAAGGCAGTTTGATGTTACATTTTAAACAAAGGGTTTAGGTTACAATTAAAACTTGAAAAGCAATTCATGTAATTAAATTGTGTATTGAATTCAAACCAGGCATTTTTGTCAATAAACATATATCATCTACCTGTCCTATATATGGAAGTCATTCTTCATTGTCTTTCAACTTGTACTGTTATTTATTTTTTGCAGTTTATGGAGATTTTTGTCGTTACAACACAATTGCAAATAAAACCAGCCAACTCCCAACTTTGTCATATACGTATCTCGCGTTTGGCCATAAAATTTGGGAGCCTTTTTTTAAGATTTTGTTTTCGAATATCTGTTTGTTTATAGATTTTAACAATTTTTTAACAGATTTTAAAAACAAAATCTTCAAATTCCAAAAATAGCTCTATAGTAGTTTTTGAAGTTTTCTCTTTTGGAGTAAAATGCATGTCCAAACACAAATATAACTTTCAAAAACCATTTTCCATCCCATCTTCAAAAAAAAAAAATTTCCAAGTTTCAACCAAATCTATGTCCAAACGCTAGCGTAGTGTCTTCCCCCAACACATCAGACCACAACCATTTTGCAATATACACACTAAATGAATATAGATTCCAAACGTATACGGATGATGTTACGTTCTAAGTCAAGGTGCTTCTTATTTGCTGCTATTCATGACATATTTGTCTCATTTTTGCCTTTTGTTTTGTTTTATAGTGGTGGTGTCGGGCAGATACCTGATACCTCCCACCAGCACATATACTAGAATTTATCCACTAAGACTTTGATAGACGTGATCTCCTATATTTGTACTACTCTCATTTATATAGGGTGACAATTTTATTGGATTAAAGTTGTATTCTTGGATTTCATTTGTTGCTTTTGATGCCCTGAAGTTGTGAATATTCATGCATGTTTTTCTGTTGTATCTTGTTTTAAGACTGAATTTTTTTATGTTTTTGGAGGATTTGTAGAGCTGGATCCATTGATTCTGGAAAGAGGAGACATGCTTCTATCTTTTCAAGAACAATTTCTGCATCCAAGCTTTGCAGATGTGATGCAATGGGATCACAAATTGATTCAGATGCCCTTGTTTCTCTTGAAAGAAAACCCACTGTTAAGCATTCGTCTAAGGTATTAAAACCTGTTTATGTCATGTTTGATGCTCCATCACTATTAGTTTTTTTTTCTTCCTGTGGCTAAGTATATATATTCCAAATATTTTGAAGTTTCTTCAACTATAAAGTAATGGTTTATTTTTTGTTTAGGTTCTCAATATGCAAATTTTATGTCAAAGAATTGATATTTAATTCACAAACATGGAGAAATTGATAGTGAGAATTGATATACCTGACAAGTGACACCAAGTAGCTTGGGATTGTGGCGTAATTGTAGTTGTATTAAGTTGACACAAAACTTAGAGGATTTGACTCTCATACATCAAAACCCTGATTCTTTGTTGTATGGAGGGAGTAGTTTATTTTTTCGTTTAAATTTTTTTATTCAAGTGCATTTTAAGGAATTATGCAAATAAATTCTTGATTTTTCCTTTTTGGGAAGTGAATTTTTGGTGAATATGGATAATAAGTTTTGTCCAAAAATATTTAATTTTTATTTGTTATATTTATTTTTGTTTGTGTAGAATGGAATCAACAGACTTTTGATTGTGCAAGAGCAAATGGAGAAACTTGAGGAGGAGCTGAGAGAGACAAGAGAGCAACTAAATTTTGTTGAAGAAGAAAAGAACAGAGCCATTTATGAACTTAGTGAGATGAAACATGTAGCCTATGAGACCAATGTGAAGGCAACTGATGGATTATCGCCAAGGAAATCAAGAGAACTTTATGCAGAAGTTAGAACTTTGAAGGAGTTGCTTACTCACAAACAAGAAGAATTGAAGATAAAAGATAAGAATATCAAGTCTTTGAAGTTGGAGCTCGAAAAGGCGAGACAATGTGAGCTCAAGTTACTAGAGAAAGATCCTAGTTTAGGGAAAGTGAAAGAAGGATTTAGTCATGTAAAAGCATTCAAGATTCGCGTGACAGATTGGTTGTCTGATTTTAGAAGAAGGGTTCAAGAATTAGAAGATGAATTGGAGAGCAGGAAGTTATCAGAGTCCAAAATATTTGATGCTTGGTTGTCAAAGACAAGGCAGTTTGAACAAATCAGGATTGAACTCGAAGAATCCAAGCTCGAGATTGCTTCTCTTCACGAAAAGATTGAATCTTTAGACACTTCTTTCAAGCAAAATGGCAGGTATCTTAATCATTCTTGCAATGAGGAGATTGCTAAATCAATAGAGAAGGAAATGGAAAACCTCAAGTCTGAACTTGAAATGGCAAAAGAGAATGAGAAGGTGGCATTATCAAAGGCCAAGGCTTTGAATATTGAGATGAGCTTGCTGAAAAATGAAATGAAATTGGCAAATGAGGCAGAAGAAAAGAGCAGAAAGGCCTTAGATGATTTAGCGTTAGCATTGAAGGAAGTTGCTTCGGAAGCATGTGAGGCCAAAGAAAAACTTAGTGCTACACAATTAGAACTAGGACAAGTGAAAAAGGAGGCTGGAAATCTGAAGGAGATGATCAAGAGCATTAAGGCTAGATATAAAAGCTTTTGGATGAAGCAAAAGAGGAAACAGAACTATTTAGAAACATAGCAGACAGATTGAAATTAGAGGTGGAGGAGTCACTATCGGCTTGGAATGGGAAAGAAATGAGCTTCATCGCGTGTATAAAAGAAGCTGAAGAAGAACGGGATCTTGCTCTCCAAGAGGCCGCTAAGCTCAACGAATCTCTTAAAGCAGCCGAGCAAATGACTAAAACAGCAAGGGAAGAAAACTATAAACTGAGAGATATCTTGAAGCAGGCTGTCAATGAAGCAAATGATGCAAATGGAATGAATCAATGCCATTTTTTCTCTCGAGAAAATAGAAGCCTTTTTATTGATGAAGCTGCTTCATGAAAATTTAAGCGAGTAAAAATGGTTGTTTTCTTCAGCATCAACAGAATATAAAAATGCATATATTAGAAGAACACGAAGATAACAAAATCCAAGAAAATTTCAGTTTCAATCTTAGTGAGCTAAAATCAGCTTCTCGTCACCAGACTGCATGATTCATTTGCTTTCACATATAATGGAGACAGAACTTCAATAATCCACATCATAGCTATTTTGACAATTTAGATAGTAATATGAATTTAACTAAGAGAAGAAAATTATTTTTCTGAGAGTGTTGGCAACTCTTAATGAGGTATCATTTACACAGGAAGAAAATTAATTTAGTTTTTATTCTCAGGAATTTTTGTATGTTTGTATTTGGGATTGATGTATACTTGATTGATATTGATTTGCTATGTTTTTGGCCTTTTGGGATTGATGAAGGAGGATTTAGAAGCAATTGTAGAACTTGTAATTTACTATTTGGGATGGTGTTAGTGATTTTCTTGTTTAACTACATTCACCAGCAGTTTCCGAACTTGTAATGAGGTTTAGAGGGTTATGACTTAGTTCTATCGACCACTTTTACAAGAAAAGTGGTTGTTTTTTATTTCAAGCTTGGTGTATAGAAGCATTGGTTAATAAGTTTTACTCTCTTGTTTACACCATAAATTATGATCTTGATGGCTTCAGTAAGTTTTAAATTTTTAGGGAACTTTCATCTCCCAAATTTAATTTTTGTTAGGTTGAATTTCTTTGTTTATGGTTTCGAAAAAAGCTTATAAGTTACAGGATTTCAAAGTGGGGTTGTTTAAGTAGCTTCTCTTTAAGCCTTTCCAACTGAAGACCATTTTCAAATTTACCAGTACACCTAGAATGGACTTTCAACAAGAGAACTTGGCTAGGTGCAAAACTAGATGGTGGCATCCGATAAAAACTAGTTTGTTGCTTTTATTAAAATTTTAGTTTCCTTCTGGATCTTATTAAAATTTGTTAAGTTCTCATCAATTTGGTTACAACTAGGGGAACTTTTCTCTTTCCTTTCTGCTGATCATGACATTCCATGCCGTTTGAATAGATATATGCTTACCACAAAAAACTTGGTAGATTGTGAATTTCTTAAATAAAGTATTCTTGGTAAATTGTGTTATTACTTCAAAAGATGTTTGATGTTCCAGTAAGAATGACCTTATACTGTTGCTGTTGTTTGATATCAATATTTTGTTTGATGATTAACTTGCAGCCTTTAATGTGTACAGCTCAAATAAAAAGCATCTTTAGCCCTTCAAGATATTGACCAACCCTTGAATATTAACTTTCTTAAAGTAACCTGGTTTTTGGAAATCTCTGATAGACAAGAGGGGTTGCTCTGATAGTAAGCAACCTCCACTTCCAACCAAGAGGTTGTGAGTTTGAGTCACCCCAAGAGCAAGGTGGGGAGTTCTTGGAGGGAAGGATGCCGAGGGTCTATTGGAAACAGCCTCTCTACCTTATGGTAGGGGTAAGGTCTGCGTACACACTACCCTCCCCAGACCTCTGCCCTGCTTGTGATTCTGCATTTTTATGCCTAACTATCATGTCTTTTAACTTGCAGCGACAAATCAGTCGATGTTACAAATGATTCGTTCAATACATCAACGAGAACAGTGCTGTTAAACATGTTCTTAGAGCTGTATTTGTTGATGTGGAGCCTCCTGTTGTGGATGAAGTGAGCGCATACAGGCAATTTGTCCATCCTGAGAAACTTATTTCTGGCAAGGAGGATGATTTTTCCACGGGACATTATAAAGCTAACATTTCATTCTATCAAGGACTCAAGATCAGTTTCATCTGCAGTCAAATGTTGCATCTTAACTATTGATGGACTGGCAAGAAGTCAAAAACTTGGCTTTACCATTTATCCGTCTCCTCAGGTAGCTTTCTTTCCTACATATTAGAAACCTTGAGTTGTAAGTCCTTTTCTTTGGTCCTGCATGTGTTGTATCCATATTACTAGCTAAGACTATCAAGTCCTCAGCTGTTGCAAAATTACTAAAATAAATCCTGCAATAATTAAAGGAAATTGTAGTATATAGTGTTATAGTGTGTCAAAGGACAGTCAAAAATCACAGGCATTAAGTAGTAATAGAGGAAAGGAGAATAATGGAGTGAAAAAAACTGGAAAAGTCTAGAGAGTTAAATAAAGTAATCTGTTCTCTATTTAAGTGTGTTGTGCTAGGTAACAGAATAACCCAAAAATACTGAACAACCATTTCCATCTATATGAGTGTATTTATCTGATTTTAAACTCATAATATGCAGGCCTCGACTGTAGTGTTTGAGCCCTACAATACAACCGTGTTTTATCTGCTCCCTCCTTCCTGGTATATATGATATAATGCCGGAGAGCCTTGGACATTGAAAGGCCTACTTATGTGTGGCTATAATTCATGGTTTAGCACATTATTCGCCTTGCATTTTATAAGCTTTAATGATAAATTACACTTTATTTGCTCGTAATGAAGTTCATTTTATGTGTAGGTGAATTGGAGATGAAAGTAGAGCAAAAGGGATACTTAAAAGTCAAAAGCATGCTCGGGAGTAGTTGAAAAGGAGAAGCTGGCAAAGCCAGGCCTACACCAGGCGTTATACCTGGCGAAGCCAGGCTTGTAGCTGGCGAGAGACCTGGCGAGGCGGGGCTGAAGGCGAACTTGACCAGGCCTTATACCTGGCGACGCCAGGCCTGGGGCGAGGTCCACCGGGCGTTAGGCCCCGCAAGGCCAGGTCTGGGCGTGCACAGTCAGAGTTTTGAAGACTTATTTCGTCTCCGGGTTTGACTAGGACTTTGCCTACACGTTTAGGTCTTTTCCTACACATATAAATAGACCTAAAAACACCACTTTTGGAGGACTTTTGCAACCGGAGGCAAGAATAGCTTGTGGAATCACCCGTTGGGAGTTAGAATCATCGATTTCTACATCCTTTCATCTTTACTTTGTAATTGAATTATGCAAAATATTTGGGATATTGTTACTATGAGTATGAGTAGCTAAACTCCTAATCTAGGGTTTTGATGGAACTTATTGAAGGATGATTTTCTTGTTACGTAAATATAAATTTGCCGTAGTATTTTCTCTATTTGTTCAACTATATTATTCATGTGGTTGATTGAAGGGCCCTCAATTAGCTGTGCCTGTTTAGTATGTATTACTCGGGAGAGAGTGCATATTTAGGTAGTTGTTGAACAACATCACTCGTAACGTATATGAGAGATCAATACGAATGGTTTAAAGGTGGGATGAGGGATAATGAAACCTTGGTGCGATCTGAGTGAGTCATACTTAATGCCAGCTAGCGTAATTCGGGAGAATATGTCTAGTAAATTGTGGTAATTACTCGGGTGAGAGTTACGACAGTCATAATGCTCATGATCGATAGAGAAGACTTAGACGAATTTACAGAAAACGTAGCGGAAAAGATTCCGACAATAGAAAAATCACAACCTTAGATCATTCCAATTCTTGTTTACAAACCGTTCGTAGTTAGTTATTTATTATTGCATTTTCATTACGTAATATTTAGTTAATAAACATCCAAAGTGTTATTTAAATATTTCTGAAGATTGATTGCGTGAATTTGTGTGAGTCTAACAGCTGTGGTTGATAGGTTAATTCCCTGTGGGATTCGACTCCAGACTTATTAGCCGGGACATATTTGCGACGACCGCTTGTCCTTTTTATAAGGCATAGTTGGGCGTGATCACCTACACATAAAGTTGAACCGTTTGATTTCCCAAACTATCTCATCATTGACCTCTTCCTTGAGGTTTGATGGAGCCGTTAATGTGGAAATCGCAGAGCTAAAAACCAACCTTGTACCTTCTCCTTGAATAGGTTTCTTGCTTCCATCATACACACCTGTTATCTCATCTTCCAAATCTTACCATGAACAGTTATCTGTCATGTGCTGTTTGATGTATTGTTAGGAAAGTCATTCCTAAGAATGTTAAACACTGCTTTTGCTACAATTAAGACAAAGCGGACAGTTCAGTTTGTTGATTGGTCTGTTTATATTCGACCTCTTCCGGTCCAATCCCCCTTCCTTTCGCTTTCTCCAATGAACTTGCTTTAACTTTCAGGTGCCCCGCCTAGTTTTAAATGTGGCATCAACTATCAGCCCCCAACGGTGGTGATCTTGCTTGTGTACAACGTGCTTTCTGCATGATTAGCAACAACACTGCTATTGCTGAGGTCTTCTCCCAAACTGACACAAGTTTGATCTCATGTATGCCAATCGTGCATTCGTCCACCGGTATGTTGGTGAAGGTTTGGAGGAAGGTGAAGTCTCAGAATCCCCCGGAGGACCTTGCGCTGCACCTTGAGAAAGACTACGAGGAAGTTGGAGCAGAAGGTGCTGAAGAAGAGAAAAGGGAAGAATACTAAATATGGTCTTGCTACAACGATGATGATTTGTGTGCCTTAGGCAAATCTTCTTGCTTGTGTATCTTATTTTACTTCGACG
>AWOL01S0016717.1:7925-31294 GCA_000715115.1 Nicotiana otophora | reverse complement strand
TGGGAGTTCGCATTTGCGACTTCTGCTCTTCTGTGACAGGGTTCGCATTTGCGACCTTTGTCTCGCATTTTCGATGTTTGCAATTGCGAACAAGACATCACAATTGCGACATCTGCAGTTGGGTAAAAGAGGTGTAAAACGGGACTTAGCTCATTTCTCACAATTTCTCAACCCTAAACACTCTAGAGGCGATTTTCCCAGGGACGTTTCTTCCCAAATGCATTGGTAAGTGACTTTAACCATTTTTTTTAAATACCCATTATATTTCATGAGATTTCAAAATCAAATATAGGATTTCCATGGTAGAAATCAGGATTTCCATAGTAGAAATTTAGGACTTTATTTATTTGACTTTCATGCCATAATTGTTACTTGTCCTTTAGTTATCTTTGTATTAAATTATCCATCCCTTCCATGATTTCATGCTTATTTGCTATTTGTATCCACTTGCTTTACTTGCATATTTAAATTGTCATATGCCTTACTTGTCTTATAATTTTGTAAAATTTGTTGCCTTCTATAATGACGTTTCACTTGTATGAGTTGTTAATTGGTAGATATCGATGATTTGGTAAAGTTGAGACATTCGAGTTATTTGAGATTCTTTGATGATTATGTGATTCTTTATTGCCTCGTACATTTACTCTCTTGATGTAGAAATTCTTCTAGATTTTGGTTTGTTGAATTGCTATTGTTGATTGAAATTGTTTGGGGTGGGTTGCACGCCGCAATAGAACTTAAAAGGTTTTAAATTGAAATGGCAGAATAAGGATAGATTATGATATTGACATATGATGATATGGTGGGATCGGATTGCGCGCCGCAACGGATTGTATAAGTTGTATTTGTTTGTGACTATTGGATTTGCCTCCATATTTGAGATGAGTTTATAAGACTTGTTATTCAGCACTCCCCGGTAGTTGGATTTTGAGTTCGTTATTATGAGTTAACTGCTTTATTTCCATTGTTGTCTTTTCTGTTATTACTATTATTGCGTGCAGGTTATTGTAAGTGACCCGCCTTAGCCCCGTCACTACTTCGTCGAAGTTAGGCTCGGCACTTATAAAGTACATGAGGTCGGTTGTACTCATACTACACTCTGCAATTCTTTTGCAGATACCAGAGTTGGTCCCAGCAGTGCTGAGTGAGATTTTGCTCGGACCCAGCTATCAGTGGAGACTTGATGTATAGCTACACGGCGTCCGCATCCCTGAAGTCCCCCTCTATATCATCTTAGCTTTTTATTTTAATTTAGACAGTTATGTTTTTATTCAGACTATTATCTGCAGCACTCTAGACGCTCATGTATTCGTGACACCAGATCTGGGATTGTATTTGGATTTAGTCGTTTATTGGTTTATCACCTTCTTTCAGACTATTCAGTTTTATTGTTGCCATTTAATTTGGAATTGTTAAAACTAGTTAATAGATATAGCTAACGTTGGCTTGCCTAGCAAGTAAAATATTAGGCGCCATCACAATCCCGAGGGTGAGAATTCCGGGTTGTGACAGTTATGATTGATGAACGTCTGGTATGTATTAAGTAGTAAAAAAAGTCTCAATTGATTGACATCGACTTTCACTCAAAAATTGCATCTTCGGCCCGAACCAAGAAATCTCTTAGATATGATACAAAATCACTCTTGTTCTATTCTTGGTCAGAGATTTCTTTATCAACAATATGAATTGGAGTTTGAAGAAGGAGAGGGAGAAGGATCCCTTGACCCGCAGAAAATATGTATACTTTATGGTAGGGACAAAAATAATTTGCCGTTGAACCAGTCACTGAAGAACAAGTTGTTTCAGCTCCAGGAAAACAATCATCCTCCAATTTTTCCTTCCTTCCAATATTTTTGATTTTAGCTTCTCTCATTAAAATTTTATTCTTTGTCAAGTGAAATTTATATCCTAATAAAAATTCAAATATCTTTTTCAAATAATTTTGTTTGGACGTTGTCCATTCACTTGAAAAATATTGAAGATTGGTAAGTGAAAACTATTAGTATTTCATTTGAATTCCTATTCAGATTATTTTATTCCAACCTTAAAATTTCTATTTCAAATTGAAGTTTAAAGAATGAACCAAATATTAAGACATACATTGAATTGCATGCTTCCAGCAGCCACAACAAAAATAAGTGCACGGTCTCATTTGTCACATGACAAGAATCTGCCATCCTGTTAAGTGTTAAGCTTACGAATGGAAATTTGTCGCCACCCAAAATTTCAACCGTGGGATTGTGATGGTGCCTAATATTCACTTGCTAGAAAAATCAATGTTAGCTAATTAATTAATTATTTTAACAATTTAAAAGCAGAACGGTAATAATTAATGACTGATAAACTCTGAAATACATGAATTAAATACATAAGTAACGCAGTCTATACTAATCCCAGAAATCTGGAGTCACAAGTCCATGAGCGACTAGAATACTACAAATAAGGTCTGAAATGAAATATAATTTTAAAACTAGATAAACAGTAAAACATGATAGAAGGGGACTTTAGGGACTGCGAATGCCGAGCAGCTCTACCTCAAGTCTCCTGTAGAAGTCGGATCAGAGCAGTCTCCTCTATGCGCCGCTAGGACCAACACCGGGATCTGCACAAGAAGTGCAGAAGTGTAGTATGAGTACAACCGACCTCATGTACTCTGTAAATATCGAGCCTAACCTCGACGAAGTAGTGGCAAGGCTATGACAAGACACTCACTATAAACATATACGAATAATAATAAAAGAATACAGAAATATAGATAAAGTAGTAAACTCATAAAAACGGGACCCGAAGGTCAACTAGTAGAGAACCCCATAATAATATCATCTCAAAATATTCATATCATAGTACCAGAACAAAATACTACAGCTACAAACATTATAACATATCATACTCCATTGCGGTGCACAACCCAATCCCAATATTTATCACAATATCTGTTGTGGCATGCAACCCGATCCTTATATTAATTATAATATTTGTTGCGGCGTGCAACCCGATCCCAGTATCATATCTGTCACGACCCGAAATTTCCACCTTCGGGGCCGTGATGGCGCCTAACATTTCACTTGCTAGGCAAGCCAACGTTAGAATAATATTAGCCATTTTTAAATAATTTTAAATTAATTAATAACAAAGAAACAAATGCGAAAATAAAGTTTGAAATAAAATGAATAATCCATAATATTAGCGATGTCTAAATACCATCCCAAAAGTGGTGTCACAAGTACACGAGCTACTAGAATAATACAAATAAAGGTGTGATTGAAAATGAAGTTGTCTGGAAGAAATACACAGCTAAGATAAAGTGGAAGGGGACTTCAAAACTGCGAACGTCATGCAGTCATACCTCAAGTCTCCTGCGAATAGCTGAATCCGAGGAAATCTACTGTACTCCGTTGGGACCAATTTCGGTATCTGCACAAGCAGTGTAGAGTGTAGTATGAGTACAACCGACCCCATGTACTCTGTAAGTACCGAGCCTAACCTCGACGAAGTAGTGACGAGGCTAAGGCAGGTCGCTTACATTAACCTGTACGCATAAATAATAATAATAATAACAGAAATAGAAGTAAGACCGGTAAATCATATCAAAAATTGAAGTCAATTCAGCAGTCATAATCCTTTAATTTATTTCTGTTACGGCGTGCAACCCGCTCCAATAATATAAACTTAAAATAAAATACGTTGCGCCGTGCAACCCGATCCAACAATATAATCTTTCAATTAAATTCCGTTGCGGCGTGCAAACCGCTCCAACAATATAAACGTAAAATAAATCCGTTGCGGCGTGCAAACCGCTCCAACAATATAAACGTAAAATAAATCCGTTGCGGCGTGCAACCCGCTCCAACAATATAATTAAACAAGTCTTAAATATAAAAATACTCCAATAAATACCACATTTAATAAGAAATTATTAGGCAACAAAGCATACACTTATTATGATTTATTTAGGAAACAAGTAATGACAAGTAGAAATTAATTGTGAAAATCAGGGAAACAATTGGCAATTTAATATATAATATGCTAAATGTCAAGTAGCAATTACGGCACATAATTCAAATAAGCATGTAGCAATTATAGCATGGATTTAAGACATAATATTGAACGAGAAATTTGAGAGAAATAATTAATGTAATAATTTATTCATAATTTAAAATAATTTATGATTTTCAGATAATTATGCAAACAATCAATTTGACGACGTATAGGCACTCGTCACCTCGCCTATACGTCAATACACATGAAATTCACTTAACAAATAATTTAAGGGTTCTATTCCCTCAAGTCAAGGTTAACCACGATACTTACCTCGCTTTGCAACCAAATTCAAGATTCCAATAAACCTTTGCCTCGCGAATTAGTGTCTGAAAGCTACAAATCTAGTCACAAACAATTCAATATACTCAACACGAATCGTAGGAATTAATTCCATATGAAATTACGAATTTTTTGGATTAAAATCTGAAATTTATTTTAAAAATTGACAGTGGAACTCAAGTCTCGAATCCCGAAAAATCTCACGAAATCCGAACACCCGCTCCGATACGAGTTTAACCATACAAAAATTATTGAATTCCGACATCGGATTGCCGTTTAAATCCTCAATTAAAGTCTTTGAAGATTTCTACCACTTTTAACCCAAACTTTACCCATTTGAACTCAACAATCTTCCCACGACCTTATTGGTAAAAGTATGTATAACTAATACTCTCACATCCAAGAATCACACTCTCAATCACCCATCTTTACCCAAACTCGAAATTGAAGACTAGGGGTTAGAACCTTACCTCTTAGGTGAAGATCTTGTGATATGTCCTTGTTGGATTTCAAAGCTTGAACAAGATTTTTGATGAAAAAAGCACTTCATCCACTTCCTCTCTCTAGAAGACTCTCACTTCTCTCTAAAAGCATCAGATAATTTCCCCAAAATAAGCCCCAAACCCTATTTATCAAAATGGGATTGGGTTATGAAAATAGAAAAATAGACCCTCCGAACTCAGGTATGCGACAATGGACCGCACAATGGGTATGCGGGTTGCAAAATGGAACGCAAAATTGATGCCCAGAACTGGGCTACACTGGTCAGGTCTGCGACCATTTTGCGGTCGCACAATTGGTTTTGCGGTTCACATAATGATTCTGCGGTCACACATCTTACCGCAAAATGACATTTTTTCAGCAATTGATAATTTGGTCATAACTTCTTGTAAGAGTGTCCAAATGACAAACGGTGTGAAGTGTTAGAAACTAGACTCGAAGGCCTTTCATTTGATAGGTTAATCATCACATACTCCTTATATATTCATATATATATTTAGATATGCTTGTCCAAAGTTTGGCCTTGTGCGTACTCATTTGTAATTTTAGTATATTATGAAATTTTCCAACTTGACTTAGACTTAGGCCTCTCCTTAGACCCCACATAACTTATAATATGCCTCGTACACTTATTATCATATTCAATTGATATCCATCATATTAATAGTACTCAAATGAGAAGTAGAGTCCGCCCCCAAACACGTAACATAACTTATCTCTTCTTTCACCCATTTCAATTTACCCAAATTTTTACTAACTCCCAAAATTTCCAAAATTTTTGTCAGAGTTTCCTTTGTAACCGAGCCTGTCCACCTGCCATAGAATCCTAGAAACCAATCCTAACAATACATACATAATCTAATCAACGTAACACAATATGAAAATAATACTAACAGTGGCCTCATAAGCAATATATTACTAGTAAAGGAACGCCATTAACATCAACTATTCAGGGGATACATAACTCATAGCAGGTAAGCTCTCAACATCTTCATAGAACACCAAAATGAACGTTTAAATTAAAGATGACATTTTTGGATCATCATATTCTCCACCTCTAAAATAAACGTTCGCCCTCGAACGAAATTAGAGAAGTACCTGAGCTGGTAAAGAGATGTGGATATTTGCTCCGTATGTCCGACTTGGACTCCTAGGTAGCTGCCTCAATCGGCTGACCTCTCCATTATACCCGAATTGAAAGATAACTCTTAGACCTTAACTGATGGACCTGTCGAGCTAGAATAGCTACTGGCTCCTCCTCATAAGTCAAATCTTTGTCCAATTGAACTGAGCTGAAGTCTAACACATGGGATGGATCACCATGATATATTTGGAGCATGGATACATGGAAACCGGATGAACTGCTGATAAACTAGGTGGTAGTGCAAGCCCGTAGGCTACTTCACCCACCCTTTCAGGAATTTCAAAGGGTCCGATATACCTAGGGCGCAACTTTTCCTTCTTTCCGAACCTTATTACACCTTTCATAGGTGAAACCCGGAGCAATACTCTTTCTCATGCCATGAATGCAAAGTCACGAACCTTACGGTCGGCATAACTCTTTTGCCTAGACTGAGCTGTGCGAAGTCGATCCTGAATAATCTTTACCTTATCCAAGGCATCCTGTACCAAATCGGTACCCAACAACTGAGCCTCTCCCGGTTCAAACCAGCCAACTGGCGAGCGACATCGCCTCCCATATAATGCTTCATATGGAGCCATATGAATGCTCGACTGGTAACTGTTATTATAGGCAAACTCCGCAAGTGGCAAGAACTGATCCCAAGAACCTCTAAAGTCTATAAAACAAGCGTGAATCATATCTTTCAATATCTGAATAGTGCATTTTGACTGTCCGTCTGTCTGTGGATGAAACGCTCTACTCAACTCAACCTGCATGGCTAACTCATATTGTACAGCCCTCCAGAAGTGCGACGTGAACTGTGTATCTCGATCAGAAATGATAGACACGGGCACACCATGAAGGCGGACAATCTCGCGAATGTAAATATCAGCTAACCGCTCTGAAGAATAGGTAATTGCCACTGGAATGAAATATGCTGACTTGGTCAACCTATCCATAATGACCCATACTGCATCGAACATCCTCTGAGTTCGTGGGAGCCTAACAACAAAATCCATAGTGATATGCTCCCACTTCCACTCAGGATATTCTAACTTTTAAAGCAGACCACCAGGTCTCTGATGCTCGTACTTGACTTGCTGACAGTTTAAACACCGAGCTACTTATTCAATTATATCCTTATTCATTTTCCTCCACCAATAATGTTATCGCAAATCTTGATACATTTTGACAGAACCCGGATGAATAATATACCGGGAACTGTGGCATCTTCAAGAATCAATTCACGAAGCCCGTCCACATTAGGTACACAAATACGACTCTGCATCTGCAGAACTCCATCTTCTCCCATAGTAACTTGTTTGGCATAACCTTGCCGTACCGTGTCCTTAAGGACAAGCAAATGGGGATCATCATACTGTCGCTCTCTGATGCGCTCATACAAGGAAGACCAAGCGACTGTGCAAGCTAGAATTCGATTGGACTCTGAAACATCTAACCTCACGAACTGATTGGCCAAACATCTGCAGCTAACGGCCTCTCACCAACAAGATTATACGCAAGGCTGCCCATACTCACAGCCTTTCTACTCAAAGCATCAACCACCATATTGGCCTTTCTGGGGTGATAAAAAATGGTGATATTATAGTCCTTCAACAGTTCCAACCATCTTCTCTGCCTCAAATTGAGATCTTTTTGTTTGAACAGATACTGTAGACTACGATGATCAGTAAATACCTCACATGAGACACCGTAAAGGTAATGCCTCCAAATCTTCAGCGCATGAACAATGGCTGCCAATTCTAAGTCATGAACAAGGTAATTCTTCTCGTAAACTTTCAATTTCCACGACGCATATACAATCACCCTGCCATCCTGCATCAATACTGCATCAAGCCCAATGCGAGATGCATCATAATACACCGTATAAGATCCTGAACCTGTGGGTAATACCAACACTGGCGCCGTAGTCAAAGCAGTCTTGAGCTTCTGAAAGTTCAACTCACACTCGTATGACCATCTGAATGGGGCACCCTTCTGGGTAAGTTTGGTCAATGGAGATGCTATAGATGAAAATTCCTCCACAAACCGGTGATAATAACCTGCCAGACTCAGGAGACTCTGGATCTCTGCAGCCAAAGTAGGTCTAGGCCAATTCTGAACTGCCTCAATCTTCTTAGGATCCACTTTTATGCCTTCTACCGATACAACATGCCTCAAAAAGTCAACTGAGTCTAACCAAAATTCGCATTTTGAAAATTTGGCATATAACTGATTAGTATTCAAAGTCTGAAGCACAATCTAAAGATGCTTCTCATGCTCCTCTGAACTACTGGAGTAAATCAAGATATCATCAATGAATACCACCACAAACGAATCCAAATAGGGCTTGAATACCCGGTTCATCAAATCCATAAATGCCGCTGGGGCATTTGTCAGCCCAAATGAAATCACTAGGAATTCGTAATGCCCATACCTAGTCCGAAAAGCTGTCTTAGGGACATCAGATGCCCTAATCATCAACTGATGGTAACCATACCTCAAATCGATCTTTGAAAATACCTTGGCACCCTGAAGCTGATCGAATAAGTCATCAATTCTTGGTAATGGATACTTGTTCTTGATAGTGGCCTTATTCAACTGCCGATAATCTATACACATCCATATTGAACCATCTTTCTTCTTTACAACTAACACTGGTACACCCCAGGGTGAGACGCAAGGTCTAATGAATCCCTGGTCAAGTAAGTCTTGCTATTGTTCCTTCAATTTCTTTAGTTCCGGCGGGGCCATACGGTATGGTGGAATAGAAATGGGCTGGGTGCCCAGAGCCAAATCGATACAGAAGTCAATATATCTGTCGGGTGGCATCCCCAACAAATCTACAGGAAATACATCTGGAAACTCACGGACGACTGAAACTGAGTCCATAGAAGGAACATTCGCACTGGGGTCGCGAATATAAGACAAATAGGCTAGACACCCCTTCTCGACCATACGTTGAGCCTTCATATAAGAAATAATCCTTCTAGTAGAATGACCAGGAGTTCCTTTCCACTCTAATCAAGGTAACCCCGGCATGGCTAAGGTTACTGTTTTGGCATGACAATCCAATATAGCATGATAAGGTGACAGCTAATCCATACCTAAGATGATATCAAAATCTACCATATCAAGAAGTAGAAGATCCACGCTAGATTCAAGACTCCCAATAGTAACCACACATGAACGATAGACATGATCTACATCTATAGAATCCCCCACCGGCGTGGACACGTGCACAGAAGCACTCAAAGAATCAAGAGGCATAACCAAATATGACAAAAAGTAGGAGGACACATAGAAATAAGTAGATCCTGGATCAAATAAAACTAAAGCATATCTATGGCAAACTGGAATAATACCTGTGATCACGGCATTGGATGACTCGGCCTCAGGCCTAGCAGGGAAAGCATAGAATTGGGTCTGGGCCCCACCACTCGGAGCTACATCTCTGGGACGAACTCTAACTGACTAGCCTCCACTTCTAACAACCTAACCTCCACCTCTAGCTGTTTGACCCCTGCCCCAAGCTGGCCGGGCAGGCGGTGGAGCGACCAGTGTCGTTATGATGGCACGGGAATCCTGCTAAGATCTGTTTCTCGATAACCTAGGGTAATACCTCCCGATGTGACCAATGTTCCCATACTCATAACATCCATCATGTTGTTGTGGCTGCTGAAGCGGAAGCTAACCTGAACGGGCTGGATAACCGCCGTAGTGACTCTGGAGCGGTGGTGCACTGATAAGAGCTGGATGTGTACTAAATGTTGGCTGCCCAGAGTAAGTCATAATAAGACCATGACTCCTTGAAGCACCGTGAGATGCCTGAAGTACTGAATAAAATGGCCTGGAAGGATGACCCCTACCATAAGTACCCCTGCCTACAGATGAGGCGCCTCTGAAATTACCGGAATGACGAAACCTCTTATCAGACCCCTGCCCTCTCTCTTGTGCAAGAACATTCTCGATCCTCCTAGTAACATTAGCAGCCGCCTGAAAGGAAATCTCACTTCCGGTCTTCTTGGCCATCTAATGCCTGATAGGGTGAGCGAGTTCATCAATAAACCTCCTCACTCTCTACCCTTCAGTAGGAAGTAAAAGGAGATCATGATGGGCTAGATCCACAAAACGGGTCTCGTACCGAGTAACAGTCATACTGCCCTACTGGAGACACTCAAATTGCCTGCGGTAATCCTCTCTTAATGTGATAGGGAGGAACTTCTCTAAAAATAGTCGCGAGAACTGCTCCCAAGTTAGTGCAGGTGACCCAGCTGGTCTGGTCAACATATAATCTCTCCACCACCTCTTAGCGGAACCCGTCATTTGAAATATTGCAAAATCAACCCCATTGGTCTCAACTATACCCATGTTTCGCAAAATCTCATGGCAGCGATCAAGATAATCCTGTGGGTCCTCAGAAAGTGTACCACTGAAGTGAACTGAGAAGAGCTTAGTAAACTTGTCCAACCTCAGTAAAGCCTTAGAAGACATGGCAGGCCTATCACCGGCATATGCCACAATAATTGGCTAAACTACCCCAACTGGCGGGGCTGCTAGAGCCTGATACAAGGGAGCCATCTGCTCCGGAGCGGGAGTAGTGGGAGTCTGTGCTCCTCCCCTAGCCCGTGAGACGGCTGGTGCCATTGAAAATGTACCATTCTGAGCCACACCATCCATAAGACTCACCCAAAGGACTAGAGCGTCCTGAAGCACTGGAGTAGCTATGAATCCTTTCGGAACTTGAACTGGTCCAACCGGTACAGTCTAAACTGGAACCGCCTCCTGAAGACCCACCTGAGGTTCTACAACAGGTGTTGTTGCTCGAGCTCTAGACTGAGATCTACCTCTACCTCTGCCTCGGCCTCGACCTCTACCCCTGGTCATAGTTGCCACTGGGGGCTCTAGCCTTTGTTTGTCGGTAGATGTATTACGCGTTCTCGCCATCTACGAGAGAATAAGAATAGAATGGTTCAATCATCGATGACATAATAAGAAAGAAGTGATATTGTTCCTAAACTTCATAGCCTCAGAGAGATAAGTACAGACGTCTCTGTACCGATCCTTCAGATTCTACTAAGCTTGCTCGTGACTCGTGAGACCTATGTAACCTAGGGCTCTGATACCAAACTGTCATGACCCGAAATTTACACCTTCGGGACCGTGATGGCGCCTAATATTGCACTTGCTAGGAAAGCCAACGTTAGAATAATATTAGCCATTTTAAACAATTTTAAATTAATTAATAACAAAGAAACAAATGCTGAAATAAAGTTTGAAATAAAGTGAATAATCCATAATAGTAGCGATGTCTAAATACCATCCCAGAACTGGTGTCATAAGTGCACGAAATACTAGAATAATACAAATAAAGGTCTGAATGAAAATGAAGATGTCTGGAAGAAATACACAGCTACGATAAAGTTGAAGGGGACTACAGAATTGTGAACGCCATGCAGTCATACCTCAAGTCTCCTGCAAATAGCTGAATCCGAGAAAATCTACTGTACGCCGCTAGGACCAACTCCTGTATCTGCACAAGAAGTGCAGAGTGTAGTATGAGTACAACCGACCCTATGTACTTTGTAAGTGCCGAGCCTAACCTCGACGAAGTAGTGACGAGGCTAAGGCAGGTAGCTTACATTAACCTGTACGCATTAAAAATAATAATAACAGGAATAGAAGTATGATCGGTAAATCATATAAAAAATTGAAGTCAATTCAACAGTCATAATCCCTCAATTTATTTCCATTGCGGCGTGCACCCCGCTCCAACAATATAAACTTAAAATAAAATCCATTGCGGCGTGCAACCCGAACCAACAATATAATCTTTCAATTAAAGTCTGTTGCGGCGTGCAACCCGCTCCAACAATATAAACTTAAAATAAATCCGTTGCGGCATGCAACCCACTCCAACAATATAATTAAACAACTCTTAAATGTAAAAATACTCCAATAAATACCACATTTAATAAGAAATTATTAGGCAAAAAGCATACAATTATTATGATTTATTTAGAAAATAAGTAATGATAAGTAGAAATTAATTGTGGATATTAGGGAGAAAATAGGTAATTTAATATATAATATGCTAAATGTCAAGTAGCAATTACGACACATAATTCAAATAAGCATATAGCAATTATAGCATGGATTTAAGACATAATATTGAACAAGGAATTTGAGAGAAATAATTAATGTAATAATTAATTCATGATTTAAAATAATTTATGATTTTCAGATAATTATGCAAATAATCAATTTGACGACGTATAGGTACTCGTCACCTCGCCTATACGTCATCACACATGAAATTCACTTAACAAACAATTTAAGGGTTCTATTCCCTCAAGTCAAGGTTAACCACGACACTTACCTCGCTTTGCAACCAAATTCAAGATTTCAATAAACCTGTACCTCGTGAATTAGTGTCTGAAAGCTTCAAATCTTGTCACAAACAATTCAATATACTCAACACGAATCGTAGGAATTAATTTCACATGAAATTACTAATTTTCCGGATTAAAATCCAAAAATTATTTTAAAAATCGACAGTGGGACCCACATCTCGAATCCCAAAAAACTCACGAAATCCGAACACCCGTTCCGATACGAGTTCAACCATATAAAAATTATTGAATTTCGACATCGGATTGCCTTTTAAATCCTCAATTAAAGTCTTTGAAGATTTCTACCATTTTCAACCCAATCTTTACCCATTTGAACTCAACAATCTTCCCACAACCTTATTGGTACAAGCATCTATAACTAATACTCCCACATCTAAGAATCACACTCCCAATCACCCATCTTTACCCAAACTCGAAATTGAAGACTAGGGGTTAGAACCTTACCTCTTAGGTGAAGATCTTGTGATATTTCCTTGTTGGATTTCAAAGCTTGAACAAGATTTTTGATTAACAAAGAACTTCATCCACTTTCTCTCTCTAGAACACTCTCACTTCTCTCTAAAATCATCAGATAATTGCCCCAAAATAAGCCCCAAAGCCTATTTATAAAAATAAGGTCCGGTTACGAAAATAGGATAATGGACCCTCCGAACTCAGGTATGCAATCGCACAATGGACCGCACAATGGGTATGCGGGTTGCAAAATGGACCACAAACCTGATGCCCAGAACTGGGCTATGCTGGTCAGGTTTGCGACCATTTTGCGTTCGCACAATCGGTTTTGCGGTTCGCATAATTATTATGCGGTCGCACATCTGACCACAAAATCATATTCTTCTAGCCTTTAGTAATTTGGTCATAACTTCTTGTAGGAGTTAGAAACTAGACTCGAAGACCTTTCATTTGATAGGTTGATAATCACATAACTCCTTATATATATTTAGATATACTTGTACAAAGTTTTGTCTTGTGCGTACTCATTTGAAACTTTAGTCTATTATGAAATTTTCCAACTTGACTTAGACTTAGGCCTCTCCTTAGACCCTACATCACTTATAATATGCCTCGTACACTTATTATCATATTCAATTGATATCCATCATATTAATAGCCCTCAAATGAGAAGTAGAGTCCGCCCCCAAACACATAACATAACTTATCTCTTCTTTCACCCATTTCAATTTCCCGAATATTTTAACTCCCAAAATTTCCAAAACTCGTGCCAGAGTTTTCTTTGTAACTGGGCCTATCCACCCGCCATAGAATCCGAGAAACCAATCCTAACAATACATACATAATCTAATCAACGTAACGTAACATGAAAACAATACTAACAGTGGCCTCATAAGCAATATATTACTAGAAAAGGAACGCCATTAACATCAACTATTCAGGTGATACGTAACTCATAACAGGTAAGCTCTCAACATCTTCATAGAACACAGAAATGAACATTTAAATTAAAGATGACATTTTTGGGTCATCATAATATCAATATCTATTGCGATATGCAACCCGATCCTATTATCAATTATTTTCAATACTGTTACGGCACGAAATCCGTTCCCAACATCAACTCATTAACATGAGCAACTCAACACAACCAATAACATAATCTCAACACTAAAGGTATCAAAGCGTACAAAGCACCAAGGATCTACTAGTACAACAGAGAATAATCAATACCTTGTACTCACAAACCTCAACAATTCATTAATACAAGAACAACTAAAGGACTCACACAATTGGGTATAACAATGTAAAGTGCAACAAGTAAGGTAAAGGCAATAAAAGGTAGTAAAAGCATGAAACAATGAAAATATCTAACTAGTGCAGGTGAAAGCATATAGCAGGTAAGAAAATATTGATAAAGGAATAAGTAACAAGAATAAGTAACAATTGAATGACAGATAACAAATAAGGCATAAATAACAATTAATGACATGTAGCAAACAAGAAAAATAACAAGACATAACATGGTATAACTAATGATATAAAGGTAAATAGCCCAAATCGCATGCTTTATCTCATTACAATGTATATACACTCGTCACCTCGCATATACGCCGTCCCCACATATATTCACGTACAGATAGACCAAACAAGTCCTAATTTCCTCAAGTCAAAGTTAAACGCGATACTTACCTCATTCCGCAATCAAATCAATAATCAACCATGACTTTTTCTTTAGAACAAGCCTCCAAACCAACCGAATCTGGTCAAATATCATTTAACCAATCCAAAATAAGCGTTATAAGTCCCACGAATGAAAAAGGTTCAATCTTTATCTAAATTAAAAAAGTCAATAAAAGTCAACCCCAAGCTCGTTTGGTTAAAATTCGAGATTCGGACTAAAACCGAATTATTCATTCACCCCCGAGCCCAGGTATACGATTTATTTCGAAATCCGGCCTTAATTTGAGGTCTAAATCTTAGTTTTACAAAATCCCAAAATTCTACCCAAAACCCCTAAATTCTACCATGAAATTCATAGATTTGATGTTAAAAGTTCATAAAAATTAATTGAAATTGATCGAAAACTAGTTAAAGATGCTTACCAATATATTTGAGAAGAAAAAGTTCTTATGAAAATCGCCTCTAGAGTGTTTAGGTTGAACAATGGTGTAAAATGAGTTTAGTCCTGATTTTTCCCTCTTTTAATCAGCTGCAGTATCGCAATTGCGAACACTTGTTTGCAATTGCGATGCCTGCAAATGGGAATATTAGTCCGCCAAAGAAAATTGTGCAATCGTCCCCTAATGTCGCATTTGCGACTTAAAGAACCACATTTGCGACAAACCTAACTTCGCAAAAGAGAGACAACCATCACAATTGAGAAAGTTGTCCAGCCTAGCTTCCAATCGCATTTGCGACCTCCCCATCACAAAAGCGGATCGCCCACATCGCATTTGCGACTGACACTTCGCATTTGCGAAGACCACAGCCCCTTCCCCAGATATCGCAATTGCTAGTTCAACATTGCATAAGCGGGACTCACAATTGCGTACAAGTCATCGCAATTGTGAGACCTGTAGACTCGAAGCAATTGAACATTGCACCAGCTATTCCAATTCAGTCCGTTATGCATCTGAAACTCATCTGAGCCCCTCAGACTCCTAACTGAACATGCACACAAGTGTAATAACATCATACAAACTTTCTCGCTACCTCAAATCATCAAAATAACATCAATTAACAAGAATTGATCATCAAATCACAAGAATTTCAACTTAAAACTCAATTTTCACAATCTTTCACATAATGCGCCGGAATGCGCTCGGGTCACCCGAGCCCCAACCAAATATGCGTACAAGTCCAAAAATATCATACGAATCTACCAAAATCGTCAAAACACCGATCTGAGATCGTTTACTAAATATATTGACCGTGGTCAACCCAAACCTTATTTTAAGTATAAAAACACCTTTTATTCAAATATTTACGTAAAAACTTTTCGAAAAATGATACGGACCACGCACGCAAACCAATAAACATCAAATGAAGCTATGGAAGGTTTAAGAACCCTAAAAATAAGGCTAGTGCTCAAAATAACCTATCGGGTCGTTACATTCTCCACCTCTAAAAAACGTTCTTTCTCGAATGAACATAAAAAAGTATCTACACTGGTAAAAAGGTGGGGGTATCTATTATGCATATTGGACTCGGACTCCCACGTAGCCTCCTCAATCGGCTAAACCCTCTATTGAACTTTCACAGAAGGAAAACTCTTGGATCTCAACTTACGAATTTGCCGGTCTAGAATAGCCACCGACTATTCCTCATAAGTCAAATTTTCATCAAGCTGCACCATGCTAATGTCTAAAACATGAGATCTATCCTCATGGTAGTTCTGAAGCATGGAAACATGAAAAACCAGATGTGCCCCTACTAGTTCAGGAGGCAATGCAAGTCTATAAGCAACCTTCCAAACTCTCTCCATGATCTCGAACAGTCCAATAAACCTCGGGCGCAACTTGCCCTTCTTCCCAAACCTCATCACGCCCTTCATAGGCGACACTCGAAAAAGAACCTTCTCACCCACCATATAAGCCATATCTCAAACATTCTGGTCTGCATAACTCTTCTGCCTGGACTGAGTTATACGAAGTCGCTCTTAAATCAACTTAACCTTCTCTATAGCATCACGGAGAAAATCATTTCCCAATAATCTAGCTTCTCCGGGATCAAACCAATCAATCGACGAACGACATCGCCTCCAATATAAGGCCTCGTACTGTGCCATCTGAATACTCGACTGATAACTGTTATTGTAGGCGAACTCTGTGAGTGGTAGAAACTGATCCCATGAACCTCTGAAATTAATAACACAGGCACATAACATGTCCTCCAAGATCTGAATAGTGTGCTCGGACTGTCCGTTCGTCCGAGGATTAAATGTGGTACTTAGCTCAAACCGCATGCCTAACTTACGCTGCACGACTCTTCAAAAACACGATGTGAACTGCGTGCCTCAATTACAAATGATGGAAATGGGCACGTCGTGTAGGTGGATAATCTCTCGGATGTAAATCTGAGCCAACTGCTCTGAAGAATAGGAAGTCATCACCGGAATGAAGTCTGCGGACTTAGTCAAACTTCTTCTTATTTCCTCAAGGTCCATGGTAATACTACCACAAAATCTCTAGTGATGAGCTCCCACGTTCACTCTGGTATCTCCAATATCTTGGTCAACCCTCATGGTTTCTGATGCTCATACTTCACCTGTTGATAGTTCAAACACCGTAAAACATAAGCAACAATATCTTTCTTCATTCTCTACCACCAATAGTATTGTTTCAAGTAACGGTACATCTTCGTGACACCTTGATGAATGGAATGGCGCGAACTGTGAGCCTCCTTAAGGATTACCTCTCTCAACCCATTAACATTTGGAGCACAAATCCGGCCCTGAAGTCGCATAACACCATCATATCTAATCACAACCTCCTTAGCACCACCCCGCTGCATCGTGTCCTTCAACACCAATAAGTGAGAATCATCAAACTGGCAAGCCTTGATACGCTTCAACAGCGATGACTGAGCCACAATACAAGCAAGAACCCGGCTCGGCGCCGAAACACCCAATCTCAAATATCGATTGGCCAAAGCCTGAACATCTAGTAGCCTCTCAACTGCTGGTAAATATGCCAAACTGTCCATGCTCTCAGCCTTCCTACTCAATGCATCGGCCACTACATTGGCCTTCCCCGGATGATATAATATGGTGATATCATAGTCTTTCAACAACTACAACCATTTTCATTGCCGCAAATTAAGGTCCTTCTGCTTAAACAGGTGTTGTAGTCTCCGATGGTCGGTATAGACCTCACACAAAACATCGTATAGATAGTGCCTCTAAATCTTCAACACGTGGGCAATGGCTGCCAAATCCAAATCATGCACAGCTCAATTTTTCTCATGAACCTTCAATTGCCGAGACACGTAGGCAATCACCCTACCGTCCTGCATCAACACCGTGCCAAGCCCAATATACGATTCATCACAATACACGGTATAAGATCCCAAACCTGTAGGCAACACCAATACTGGGGTTGTAGTGAATGCAATCTTAAGTTTTTGAAAGCTCAACTACACTCATTGGACCATCTGAAAAGAGAACCCTTCTGGGTAAACTTGGTCAATGGGTATGAGATGGATGAAAACCCCTCCATGACTTGGTGATAATAACTTGACAAACCCAAGAATCTCTGAATCTCTCTAGCTGAAATATGGCTAGGCCAGTTCTGCACTGCCTCAATCTTCTTAGGATCCACATTAATACCCTCGGATGACACAACATGGCCCAAAAAGGTAATCGAGTCCAACTAGAACTCACACTACGAATACTTGGCATATAACTGACGATCTCTCAAAGTCTGAAGTACGATTTGGAGATGCTGCTCATGCTCCTCTCTACTACGAGAGTAAACCAAAATGTCATCAAAGAAGACAATCATAAAGGAATCCAGATAGGGCTTGAACACCCGGTTCATCAAATCCATAAAGGCTTTTAGGGCATTAGTCAAGCCAAATGACATCACCAAGAACTTGTAGTGACAATACCGAGTCTGAAAAGTTGTCTTAGGGACATCCAATGCGCTAATATTCACCTGATGGTAGCCAGATCTCAAGTTAAGCTTGAAAAACACCTTGGCACCTTGAAGCTGATCAAATAAGTCATCAATATTCTATAACAAATACTTGTTCTTGATAGTGAACTTGTTCAACTGCCTATAATCTATACACATCTGCATCGATCCATCCTTCTTCTTCACAAACAACACCAGTGCACCCCAAGACAAGATACTAGGTCTAATGAATCCCTTATTAAGAAAATCCTGCAATTGTTTATACAGTTCTTTCAACTCAACTGGGGCCATATGGTATGGTGGAATAGAAATAGGTTGAGTGTCCAAAACCAAGTCACTGTAGAAGTCAACATCTCTGTCGGGTGGCATCCCCGCCAAATTTGTAGGAAACACCCTCTGTAAAATCACACACAACTGGAACCAAATAAATGGAAGGAACCTCCGCACTGGAATCACAGATATAGGCCAAATACTCCAGACACCCCTTCTCGACCATACGCCAAGCCTTCACATATGAAATGCACTTGCTAGTGGAGTGACTAGGAGTCCATCTCTACTCCAATCGAGGCAACCCCGGCATGGCTTACATTATAGTCTTTGCGTGACAATCCATACTAGCATGATAGGGCAATAACCAATCCATGCCTAAAATCATGTCAAAATCCACCATATCAAGTAATAAAAGGTCAATCCTAGTCTCATAGCTCCCGATAGTAACCAAACAAGCATGATAAACCCGGTCTACCATAATAGAATCCCCGACGAGTGTAGACACATAAATAGAAGCACTCAACAAATCATGAGACATATCCAAATAAAAAGCAAAATAGGATGACACATATGAATAAGTGGGACCTGGATCAAATAAAATTGATGCATCTTTATGGAAAACTAGAACAATACATGTGATGACCGCATAAGACAACTCTGCCTCGGGTCTAGATAGGAATGCATAGCAACGGGGCTGAGCCCCACCAATATGACCTCTGCCTCTCAAACGACCTCTAACTAACTAGCCTTTATCTCTAACGGCCTGACCACTACCTCAAGGTGCCTGACCTCTGCCTCCAGCTGGTTGAATAGGCGGTGGAGCAACCAGTGCTGAAATCATAGCGTGAGTACCTTACTGTGGTCTGCTGCTCCTCAGTCTAGGACAGTACCTCTTAATATGACCTGTATCACTGCACTCAAAATAACCCCTCGTCTAGTGCAACTACTAATTTTGAGACGATCCCTGATGACCCGAATGACCATCAGAGTAACTCTGTAGCGGTGGTTCACTAATAGGAGCTAAAGGTGTGCTGAATACTGGCTACTCCGGTTAAGACCCATAAGAATCATGACTGCCCGAAGCACTGTGCCACCTGAAGAATTGAATTAACTGGCCTGGGATGATGGCCTCAACCAAATGAACCACTGCCTCCAGACGAGGCACCACTGAAACCACCGAAATGACGAGGCCTCCTCTCAGATGCTGCCTCTCTACCTTGACTATGAATCCTCTAAATCCGCCCAACAATCTCTACCACCCGAGTGAAAGAAATATCATCCTCAGTTTCTATGTCCATCCGAAGACGGATACCATAAGTAAGACCATCAATGAACCTCATCACCCTCTCATTCTTAGTAGGGAGAAAGATAACTACATGATAAGATAAATCCACAAATCTGGTCTCGTATTGGGTAACGGTCATGCTACCGTGCTGGAGGTTCTCAAACTGCTACGTAAATCCTCTCTCTGAGTGAACAAGATGAACTTCTCCATGAATATCTATAAGAACTAATCCCAAGTGAGAGAAGGTGAACCTGCCGGCATACCCCGAGCATGATCCTGCCACCATCTCTTGGTAGAACCAGTCATTTGAAATACTACAAAGTCGACTCCATTGGACTTTACTATACCCATGTTGCGCAATACCGCATGGCAGTGGTCCAAGAAATCATGTGAGTCCTCAGAAGGTGCACCACCACAATGAATAGGTAATAGCTTGGTGAACCTGTCCAACCTCTTCAACCCCTCTACCGATATAGTGGGTCCCTCTCCGGACTGTGTAGCTATAACAATCTGAACTGCTCTAACTGTTGGAATTGCCGGTGTCTGATATATGGGAGCCATCTGCTCTGGAGTGTGAGTGGTGGGAGTCTGGGCTCCTCTCCCAGTCTGAGAGATGGCTAGTGCCACATGAAATGCACCACCCTGGACCACGCTCTCCATAAGGCCCACCAAATGGACTAAGGCGTCCTAAAGTACTGCGGTGGCAATGAACCCCTCTGGAACCCGAGCTGGTCCAACTAGCATGGTCTGAATAGGGACATCCCCCTCCTGCTCGATTTAAGGCTCTACAATAAGTGTTGTTGCACGTGCTCTAGGCTAAGCTCTGTTGTGAGGTGCCGTAAAAGTTGTCCAAGAATTTGAGTTTTTATGATGCCGAGGTAGACTAATTTGTTGGAAGGTTGTAGAAGCTCGCCGCGGTACGGACTTTTAGGTTGTGCAATGTATTGTGGAATTGGTGGAAAATTTGTAGAAAAATGGCAATTCTACTGTCAATTTCGCGACCGTAGATCTGCTCTGCTGGCCGCAGAACCATCGCAGATTGAACCAGGTGAAGCTTAATTTTGAAGGTCATTTTGTGGTCCAATATGCGATCGCATAACCATTTCGCGGACCACATTCCAGTCGCATAATTAACATGGGAAATTTGGAAGGAGATTCTACGGTACAGTGTGCGACCACAGAATCGATCCATAGACCGAAGAATTGGTCGCAGATTTGATCAGGCCAGCCTAATTTTGGAGAATCATTTCGCGGTCCATTTCGCGGACCGCACATCCATTCAGCGATGCACTCCGCGATCGCGAATTTGATTCGTGGGGGGCATTTTTGAGAATTTCTTAGCCCGACTCTATTTTGATATAAGACTTTAGGGGGTCATTTTTGTGAGAAAATCAGCTCATTTTAGAAGGGAAAAACACTCAAGAGAGAGAGAGAGAGAGAGAGAGGAGCTCCAACCATTCTACCCCTTTAATTCTTGCTCAATCTTGAAAATTCAAGGAAATCACTCACAAGGTCTTCAACCGACTGGGTAAGCTCTCGCCCCTAAGCTTTCACGCAATGTTTTTAATCTGTTCGAATATAGTTTTTATCATTTTTGGGTTTATGGGATGGTGATCGAAAGCCATAAGCCCTCCATTTCAAAATTTGGGGTGTTTGAGAAGAATGTGAGGCGTGGTTCTTGATTTGGCAGTATGTCGTTGGGCATGCATGTATCGAATCGATGAAGGTGTTATGGAGGTTGTTGAATTATCATGGGTAGATTGTTTTCTGAAATTGGTTGTAGGGTGAAGAAATTCCACCATAAAAATCGTGTAGTCAAATTTGCACCAGTTTGGAAAGCCACCCAGTAATTAGAATTGGTGTAATTACTAGGGTAGTAATTACACAACCTAGTAATTATACAATATAGTAATTACGACAATCTGTTTGTTTGTCATAATAGAATTACAGTATAAATACAAGTGTACTATTTGGTTTCACAAGTATAGTTATATATTTAGATTAAATTGTAAATGAAGTAATCATCAAAACTTAAAAGTTCATATAATAAATATATGCCTATAAATAATTTTTATAATTTTAAATGATATTATATTTTGTATTTAAGATGCATACTTTTTCTTGAATATACATTAATTAGTAATCATATATTTATAACTAATATTATAAAAATAATTGATATAGATTTTCTAAATTAATAATATTTAGTTTAATTAATTATAAAAACTAAAAACATATATTTTTTAAGAATATCATAGAATGCATGTTTGATAAAATAAATTAATATTTATAAATATAATATCATAACATTATTCAAATATTTGACAAAATTAATCTATCAATTCTAACTAAAAAATAAAATACATGCGATGTGAAATAATAAGCCAATACTACTAAACAAGTAAATTAGAACCATAAATATAACACAATTTCAAAATTAAAAAATATTGTTTAACATATGTCAAATTCCAACATAATAAAAATAAGTTACAATACAACTTAAGATTAACAAACATAATAAGTTTATAACCTCATTAAACAATAAAATTCTACTGTAATGACATCACTCATTACATGCCAAATTTGTTAACGACTCATTTCTAATATAAGGTAGTTTCAAAACTAGAATAATAATGCAGTTACGCTAAATGAAGAAAATAAAATAAATAATAAATAAAATATACGAGCAATTACATGGAATCACAAAAAGTAAAGGTATAGAAATAAAAGATAAATAATGTACAAAGAAAAATATATTTTTAAATTAAAAAAGAAATTAACAAGTAAAATAAAATAAAAAATAAAAAAGAAATTAAAATAATGGAAATAATAAAAAGTTATAAAGAAAATAAATTAAAATAAATACAAAAAGGAAAAGAATTAAAAATTAACCTTGTAATTACATAGTGTAATTACACCTCTGCAATTACACCCAATTCCATGTTGACTAAGTAATTACTTGGCCAGACAAACACGTCAAACTGTGTAATTACACCCAATTACACCCAAATTCAATTCCTAGGTGGCTTTCTAAACACTCTTAGTGTTTGATGAAATGCCAATAATGTCTAAGCCTATGAACGCCTCTCTAATAACTGTTCAATTTGATTATGTTTCTATAGATTAAAGTTGCTAAGAGTAGTGAATTATTTTAGTAATCCTAAGGAGAGCTCAATCAAGGTATGTTGGCTAAACTCTTTCCATAAAACTAAATTTCATGAATTCCATGTACGGTTTGACCAAGCTCCCATCCTTATTGTGCTAAATCGTCATAAATGTTTTTATCTATCAATGTCTAATTACTCAAATCATGTCTCAATTGCTCTTTTATATATATATATATATATATATATATATATATATATATA
>AWOL01S0016716.1:35890-59875 GCA_000715115.1 Nicotiana otophora | reverse complement strand
ACATGAATAGAAGTAAGACTATTAAATCATATCAATAATTGAAGTCAATTCAGCAGTCATAATTCCTCAGTTAATTCCCGTTGCAGCGTGCAATCCACTCCAACAATATAAACGTAACATAAATTCTGTTGCGGCATGCAACCCGATCCGACAATATAAACTTTTAATTAAATTTCGTTGCGGCGTGCAACCCGCTCCAACAATATAAACTTAACATAAATTCTNATAAACGTAACATAAATTTCGTTGCGGCGTGCAACCCGATCCGACAATATAATCTTTCAATTAAATTTCTTTGCGGCGTGCAACCCGCTCCAACAATATAAACTTAACATAAATTTCGTTACGGCGTGCAACCCGATCCGACAATATAATCTTTCAATTAAATTCCGTTGCGGCGTGCAACCCGCTCCAATAATATAAACTTTCAATAAATCCGTTGCGGCGTGTAACCCGCTCCAATAATATAAACTTAACATAAATTCCGTTGCAGCGTGCAACCCGATCCAACAATATAATCTTTCAATTAAATTCCATTGCGGCGTGCAACCCGCTCCAACAATATAAACTTTCAATAAATCCGTTGCGTCGTGCAACCCGCTCCAACAATATAAACTTAAAATAGATCTATTGCGGCGTGCAACCAACTCCAAAAATATAATTTAAAAATTCTTAAATGTAAATTAAATATTCCGATAAATATCACATTAAATAAGAAATTATTAGGCAATAAGACATACAATGTTTATAATTTATTTGGGAAACAAGTAATGATAAGTAGCAATTAATTATAGAAATCAGGGAGAAAATAGGCAATTTAATATTTTTTGTGCTAAATATCAAGTAGAAATTAAGACACATAATTCAAATAAACATGTAACAATTATAGCATGGATTCAAGACATAATATGAGACAAGGAATATGAGAGAAATAATTAATATAATAATTAGTTCATGATTTAAAATAATTTATGATTTTTAAATAATTATGCAAATAATTAATTTGATAACGTATAGATACTCGTTACCTCGCTTATTCATCATTCACATGAAAGTCACATAACAATTAATTCAAGGGTTCTATTCCCTCAAGTCAAGGTTAACCACGATACTTACCTCATTTCGCAACCAATTTCAAGATTCCAATAAACCTTTGCCTCGCAAATTCGTGTACGAAAGCTTCAAATCTAGTCACAAACAATTCAATATACTCAACACGAATCGTAGGAATTAATTCCATATGAATTTACTAATTTTTCGGGTTAAAATCTATAATTTATTTTAAAATTTAACAGTGGGATCCATGTCTCGAATCACGGAAAAACTCATGAAATCCTAACACCCATTCCGATACGAGTTCAACCGTAGAAAAATTATCGAATTTCGACATTGGATTGACCTTCAAATCTTCATTTTACATTTTTGGAAGATTTTATAAGAATCTGATTTTTCTTCCATAAATTCACGGATTCATGATGTAAATGAGTATGGAATAATGAAATATAATCAATATAGGATAAGGAATACTTACCCCAATATTTTCCCGTGAAAATCGCCCAAACATTGCCTAAACCGAGCTCCCCAAACTCAAAAATGAGTAAAAATGGCAAAACTTCCTGTTTTATGGGGTTTTTATGTCCGTGGCACCACAGGTGGCCTAGTGTGCTGCCTGTGGTGCCGTTTCCAGTACCTCCAGCAGTCCCAGCCCCAGGGATAGTGCCCCACGCTACCCTGCACGGTGACGACGACGGAAAATATTTTCTGACACGGAAATGGGCATAACTCTCTCATACGATGTCCGAATTCGACTATTCTTTTTGCTATGGCTCCAACCAAATATCCCAACAAGTCCCTAACATAATACATACTTACTCAGGGTCTCAGATCATGTCAAATAACGTCAAAATTATAATTCACTCTTCGATTCAGACTTATGAGTTTCAAACTTTTCACATTACTAAACCCGTGCCGAAACGTATTAAATGAATCCGGAATGATTTCAAATTTGGTGCACAAGTCATAAATGACATAACGGAGCTATTCCAACTCTCAAAATCTCAACCCGAGTCCGATATTGATAAGGTCAAATTCACAATCAAACTTTGGAAATCTTAAGCCTTTAGATTTCTAGTTTCCGTTAAATGGCGATAATTCGAGGTAGGGACCTCCGAATTTGATTTCGGGCATATACCCAAGTTCCAAATCACGATACGGACCTACCGAAAGTGTCAAAATACTGATCCGGGTGCGTTTGCTCAAAACATTGACCAAAGTCAACTCAAATGAGTTTTGAAGCTCCATTTCACATAAAAACTTTACCGAAACATTTACGAACTGCGCCCGTAAGTCGAGGAATCATAAATAGTACTTTTCGAGGTCTTAGAGCAAAAGAATAAATATTTAATTAAAGATGACATTTTAGGTCATTACAAAAGTTACTAACGAGCTCTTAACAAACTCGTTAGACTCTGAAACGACATCTTGATAGATAGGAGTGGATTTGGCTGTTATAGATAACTTAGAGTCCTCTTTATCCTTCGCTAAAAACTCATCCTTCGATCCCAAAGATGTATCTGTCTGGGACCCCTGCAACTTGGCTTCCAAAGCATCCGTATCTACTCCATCGTCCAAATCAGAATAATTGAAGCTATTATGTATAGGAGCAACGATAGGGCCCTGAGGTGTAAGAGGAACCCTAGACGCTCCACTGAATTGGCAATGGTCTGTTTCTGGAAGCGCATTACCAATTTCTCTATAAAATGCTTCCAATCCCAAAACTAGTTGTTTCGATACAACCAATCAAACCAAAAAAGTGCAACGCCATCAAGGTAGAGGTAAGCTAGAGATAACCAATCCTTCTTTGAGAAGCAACAAAAATTGAAGTACCACTCGGCCCAATAAAACCAACCCGTTGGGTCACCACCGCTGAATCGATCTAATAATACTGTCATTGGAGTCTGAATCAATGAAAGCACCAATATAAGGAACTAAAGATTACACCCGAACCAACTGATTGTATTAACTCACAAAACAGAATTACAATAACCAAATGTCCACAGAACAATAGCAAACAACACTGAGGGAAATAGAGATGAGATGAGAAAAGAAACTGCAACAAGAAACTAAGAAGAAAGGTGTTACACCCCATGTTTTCGTACGTAAATATATGCCATAGTAAATTGATGAAAGCTTGGAAATGAGATATTACATCCCGCATTTTCGTACGTTAAAGTTTTGTCATAAGTTAATCAACATAAGTACGGGAATAAGATTATTTTAAGATTATAAGCATTATGCTATTTTAAACACATGATGAGTAAGTTCGTGAAGGAGAAAGGGTAAGCAAATCAAAGAAATTGAATTTCGTCGAAGTTCGATATTTTGGGATAAAATACGGCTTGAGCTAAAATACCTGGTATTTATGGACTAGTACCATATAAGGTACCATATGACCATGAGAGTATGATGTATAAAATTTTATTAAAAATAAGTAGAACTTTAAGTAATTTGAGACATTTCTTAATTATGCGGGTAATTAGTTAATTATCGGATAACGGGACATTACCTAATTATCTAATAAGTAGATAAAGATTAAAATTTCCCACCCCACCCACACGTGGCAGCAAGACCCTAACCAAACCAATGACTCTTGGTTATTTTGGATTAGGTGGCAACTTAATACATTGAGTTCAAGACACATTTCATTCTTGGATTTTGAATAACAAAAACAACATTTTCATTCTCAAAATACTACATCAGATTCCTACAAAATTCCTTGCCAAAACTCTAAAATCAGATTCTAAAACATTACCTTAACAAGGTAATTCTTTCAAGCAATTCTTACGAGATTTCAACCAAACTTCTTGCAACCAAACAATTCCAACGAGAATTGTTAGAACCGTAGCAACGTAAAATTTTACGGTTCTAAAGGAGTACGGTGCAATCTTTTTCAAGAATATCATACGGAATTTTCCCTACTCCAGGTATGTTAAGGCTATCCCTTCTTTTTTTTGGGCATGATCCAAATAATATAAATGAAATGAGCAAAATATGCAACTTTCATAAATCTATTCATAGAAATACTAGGGGTGTCTATATTTTTGATTCTATATGTGAATTATTATTATATCTTCTGTTTATGGGTCTTAGAAAAATACGTATTTGAAAAAGTTTAGCTGAAAGGTATATTGAATTATGGCATTCCAAGAAAATTTTATTAACGTATTTCTTATGCATTTATACATGTACATTAACCCATGACCAGATGGTGTTATATACGCATATATATGTATATTATGTGGATATGGGATATGGTAAAAGGTTACGGCCTTATATACGTACCACCACCTGATCAGCTGGTATACGTTGATGATTTTGCCCATAGTGGCCGAGATGATATGATGGGATGCCCTCAGAGGCCTGATGATGTTATGAAACATGTACCTATGCACGACAAGACATTCATAAGCATATGCATGACACTATAATTATTTCATTATTTACAGAGTTATCCAAACTTATAGGTTGAGTCATTTACTCTATATTTCTTTCATGTCTATTATATAATTATTTATGTGCCTTACATACTCGTTACATTATTCGTACTAACGTCTCTTTTGCCTGGGTATGCTACGTTTCATGCCCGCAGGTCCTGATAGACAGATTGAGAGTCCTCCAAGTAGGCTATCAGCTCAGCGGAAGGTGTTGGTGCACTCCACTTGCTGCGAAGTTGCTTATGTGGTCAGTATGATTAGGACATGTACTGATTAGTATGGCGGGGCCCTGTCCCGACCTTTATGACATTTATGTATTCTTAGAGGCTTGTAGATACATGTCATGTACGTGCAAGGTTGTACGGCCTTATCGCCCTATGTTTTGAGTTTATAAATGATCATGTTGGCCTATTAGGCCCGTATGTCACATGTATATGATGATGTAATAAGAAAGATACGTTATGGTTGTACTCGGTTGAGTAAGGTACCAGGTGCCCGTCGTGGCCCATCAGTTTGGGTCATGACAAAAGTGGTATCAGAGCAGTTCTGATCTAGTGAGTCTACAAGCTGTGTCTAGTAGAGTCTTGTTTATTGGTGTGTCATGCACCACACTTAAAAGCAGGAGGCTACATGGCATTTAGGATTGTCACCCTTTCTTCCTACTCTAGATCATGTGGTAAAACTCAGTTGTAAGAACTCAATTTCTTAAACTCTTATCTTATTCGTAATACAACGATGCCTACATCCAGAAAGACAGTTGGTAAGAGATATAGCTATGAAAGAGTCGAGTCAGAGGAACTCAATTTTTGCATCATTCTTATGATGGATAAATATGAGGTATTCAGCAGATCATGTGTACACTAAGACGTGTAAGCCTCTTCATAAGGAACCTCAAGGCAAGAACATTTATCCATCTTTATGGTGAAAGACAATGAGAGATTCAGAAGATAAATACAAACTTCAAGAAGTGAAAGAAGCAAGATGAAAAAGGGTACGAGGTATCCAGTTAATAAAGATTATTATTATTTACCATTCAGGAAGGGAGTTATAAGTATTTTGCGTTACCTTCAACAGTGACAAATGTATGTACAATTGGCCACACCGATCTCAGTTATGCCCTATGGGAGCTAACAGACATAGTTTAAGAGAAGGATGAGTTATCAGGATCTGGTTGGGGATAGTGTAAGGACCAATGAAAATTGTAACCAAAATACTCGGGTTTCATGGTGCCAAGATAGATTACAGAAGAACGCATTTCTGCAGCCCATTATGTGGCCGCATAATCACTCTGCGGACCACATAATGGCCGCAGAGTGAAGCAGTAAGTTTGGCCAACTTGAGGTCAGTTTTGCGGTCGATTATGTGACTGCATAATCGATATGCGGACCACATCTCGATCGCATAATCCCTCTTGAGTTTTTGCGGAGGGAGTTCTGCGGTGCATTATGCGATTGCAAAGCGACCGCATACTTGTCACATACCTAGGCCGTAAGTCCAGGCCCCTGAGGGCCATTTCTGAAGCCACTTTGCGGACTGCATAACCATTATGCGGTCGCATTTGTCTGGGCACCATTTTTCTTAATTTAAAACCCGACCCCCATTCCGTTAAAACACCCATTTAGTCCATTTTGAAGCTCATTTCTAATATTTCTAATGTGCGAGAGAGAGGGTTCTAGAGGGAGGGCCTAATTTTCATCAATTGATCTTCAACCATCACTCAAGGCTTGGAAATACTCAAGTAGAGCACCAAATTCTTCATCCAAAAAGGTAAGATTTCATCACCGCAACTCTTAATTTCAAACATAGCTATAATGGGGTACTAGGGCAATACTTCATGGGTATGAGAGTGGTTCATCTTGCATGCATGTGATAAAGAGTGTGGGAAAAATAAAGAGTGAACTAGAACTATGAATATTTTCCTAATTTTGGGTTCAATTTGTATATTGCTAAAATAGATTGTGGTTGCTAAAGGTTCCGGATAATTGTAGAGTCTAAAGAAGCACAATTGAGGTATGTATGGCTAACTCTTTTCTTCCTAGAATCGAACTCCTGGTGTCCGAATAATTGGTGCAAGTTCCAACTTGATCTTACTAGAATTGTTTGCCTTAGTGTGTTGGGTTGAAAGATTCATATTCCCTAATTTTTTTAGATATTTACCATGACATCATGCTATTTGAGAACGTAACTATGATTTTTCCAAGCTCCTTCCCTTATATGTGCAATGCCTTATGTGATGGCGCTTATCGACATGAATGATGACGTTATTTGAACGAATAAAAAGGGAAAGACTTGAATTGTAAAATGTGCCCAAGTGTCAAGAACTATTTAATAAATGAGGTTGTTTGTGCCATGTAATAAAATATGGGAAAGAGATGTTAATTGAGTGGACAGTTGAAAGAGGTTATGTCTCAAGTGAGATGGCTTAGCCGATCAGGCCGAGATCGGATGCCATGTTGTACACATGGTGGCATTTGTATTGGGATTATTGAATTACGTTGTGGATATGGATATGTATCACTTGAGATGGCTTAGCCGATCAGGCCGAGATCGGATGCCATGTTGTACACATGGTGGCATTTGTATTGGGATTATTGAATTACGTTGTGGATATGGATATGTATCACTTGAGATGGCTTAGCCGATCAGGCCGAGATCGGATGCCATGTTGTACACATGGTGGCATTTGTATTGGGATTATTGAATTACGTTGTGGATATGGATATGTATCACTTGAGATGGCTTAGCCGATCAGGCCGAGATCGGATGCCATGTTGTACACATGGTGGCATTTGTATTGGGATTATTGAATTACGTTGTGGATATGGATATGTATCACTTGAGATGGCTTAGCCGGTCGGGCCGAGATCGGACTTTGTGTAAAAACACAGTGGCATTGTGAGTTGTGGCTTTGGCACTAAAGATTATTAATCTAAGAAGATGGAAAGATTGAATTGGAAACTATGTGACCCTTACTTGGTGTTTTCTTTGTATTTCTATGAAACTCTTATTGATTATTATGACTGCCTTCTCTTTCTTTCACTATTTATTCTGCTAAGATTGGTGTTTGCCATACATACTAGTACTATTCGACAGTACTAACATCCCTTTTGCCGGGGGCGCTACATCTTTGAATGGATATAGGTGGTTCCATTGCAGATATTGTCGATCGTAGATAGGTGGTGATCTCCTTCTCTCTTCACAGCAGTCTTGGTGAGCCCCATTTCTTCCAGGGGTCATGTAGTCCTTCTTTTGTATAAGTTTTCATATTTTGAGGTTTAACCGGGGCCTTGTTGTCGGCATTGTCATGTTGCTCTTTTGTACTCTTATAGGCTTTGTAGATGTTTATGTGGGTCATGTATGTATGTTGGGGTGGTCGTTGGATCGAGTTGTATTTTGGGAACTCAACTATGGCATAATGTATATAAGGAAAAATAAACTAGCAACATTTATATATTTATATAATTGATCCCCCCTGTTTTACAAATGGTGATACGATCCCTTTTTGGATTATGAATGAGTCGGGTAGGAAAGGTTTATTAGGCTTGCTCGACCGGGTTTACTCGGTTGAGCACCGATCGCACTCCCCGAGGTTGGGGCATGACAAACTTGGTATCAGAGCCTAAGGTTTTAAAGTGTCCTAGGATGTCTCGGAGTCGTGTCTAGTAGAGCCCTTCTTATCGGTGTGTTGTCGACCACATCTATAATTAGGGGGCTACTTGGACATTTAAGAATGGTACCCTTCATTGTTGTTCTATATCATGCGATAGAGCGGAACATGAGGTTGTTTTCCCCTAACTCGTACATTTTTCGTACTTTCAGTAAATTGCATCTAAGAAGAGAGCGAGAGTTGGCCAAGAAGCCAATACCACCCCAAGAGTGGTTGTTGATCCCTTACTTGATAATGCGGGTGAGGATAATCCCCCTTCTATCACACTGCCTGATTCGTCTATTCTAGAACATACTGCAGTGGTTCCTACACCCGCGGAGGATGCCACAATCCCTCCCGCCAATATACCTGTTCCACCTCCAGCCCCAGCTCCAGGTCCCGGTATTTCTGATGGGGAGCTATTCAGATGCCGACTCAATTAGTAGCTTCTCAGGCCGAGAGGTCAAATGTTGCACCCACCTTATTTAGCTCGCAAAAGGATTCTTTCGGTTCCTGGGTAAACAGGTTCCTTCAGTTAGACCCTCCAGTGTTCACAGGTACTGATCCCGAGGCAGACCCTCATGATTTTATTGATGAGATGCATAAGACTCTCCAAGTTATGCGTGCTACGGAGACAGAAGGAGTAGAGTTGGCCTCTTATCGTCTGAACGGGGTGGCATATTCCTGGTTTGAGATGTGGGAAGATTCCCGTGAGGAGGGGAGCCCTCCGGCGAGATGGAGTGAGTTCGCGGATGCCTTCATAGACCATTTCTTGCCTGCCAAGACTAAGGCAGACCGTGCTGTGGAGTTTGAGACCCTTAAACAGGGTAGTAGGAATGTGTGGGAGTATCACATGGAGTTCATGCACCTGTCGAAGTATGTTGTTCATATGATGTCGACTATGGAGGCAAGAGTGCATCGATTTGTGCAGGGCCTTAGCCCTTTGGTTATTAATGAGGTTGCCATAGCTGCTCTAAATTCTGACATGAACTATCGGAGTATGGTGGAATTTTCCCAAGCTACGGAGGCTTGAAATTTAAAGCTCAGGATGGAACAGGAAAGTAGTAGTAGGGCCCGATCAGCAGGCAACTTTGGGAATTCATTCAGAGGTGGGAGATCAGCTTTTTGGGGAGGATCATTAGGGTCGTTCCAGTCTTATGCTCAGTCTTCAGCTAGTGCCCCACCATTGGGGCACGGTCAGCAGCAGTAGAGTCGCTTTAGGCCCGGTCAGGGCAGCAGGGGGTCCTACCATCAGGCCCGATCAGGAGGGAGATTCCAGCAGCAGCAGAGGGCCCCATGCCCTAAGTGTGGGAGGATACATTCGGGAGTCTGCTACCTAGACATGCCAGTACGTTACGGATGCAGAATGATAGGTCATATTGAGAAGGAGTGTCATGCATCCCGCCAGGGTACAGGCAGGGGCACAACTCAGTCATCCAGCCCTACAGCTGCCACATCTTCAGCACACCCTCCAGCTCAAGGCTCTTCAGCACCCGCAGGGCGTGGTACAGCTAGGGGTGGTGAACAGAGTTCGGGAGGACCCAGCCGATTCTATGCTATGAGTGGTCGACAGAGTGCGGAGGCTTCCCCAGATGTCATCACAGGTATATTGACCGTTAAATCTCATGATGTGTATGCCCTTATTGATCTCGGATCTTCTTTGTCCTTTGTTACTCCTTATGTTGCTACGAGCTTCGAGGTATAACCAGAACAACTTCATGACCCGTTCTCTGTATCTACCCCAATTGGCGAGTCGATTACGGTCACGCGGGTTTATAGAGATTGTGTTGTCACGGTGCGTGATCGGGATACCATGGCCGATCTTATTAAACTAGGGATGATTGATTTTGATGTAATAATGGTAATGGATTGGCTTTGTTCATGTTTTGCCAAACTCGATTGCCGAGCCAGAATCATGAGACTTGAGTTTCCTAACGAGCCAGCTGTTGAGTGGGAGGGGAGTAATGTTATTCCTAAAGGTAGGTTTATTTCTTACTTTAAGGCCACAGAGATGAGCAGGAAGGGGTATATTTATCATTTGGTCCGAGTTACTGAAACCACTGTTGAGGTGCCTACCCTTGAATCTGTACCAATTGTGAATGAATTCCCCGATGTCATTCCGGATGAGCTCCCTGTAATTCCTCCAGATAGGGAGATTGATTTTGGGATTGATGTGATGCCAGGCATGCAGCCTATATCCATTCCACCTTATAGAATGGAGTCGGCAGAATTAAAAGAGTTAAAGGAACTATTAAGGGATTTGCTAGAGAAAGGTTTCATCCAATCGAGTGTGTCACCTTGGGTCACACTGGTTCTCTTTGTCAGAAAGATGGATCGCTGCGGATGTGTATTGATTACCGGCAACTCAACAAAGTCACAATCAAAAACAAGTACCCATTGCCTAGAATAGATGATTTGTTTGATCAATTACAAGGTGCTAAGTTCTTCTCCAAAATTGATTTGCGGTCTGGGTACCATCAATTCAAGGTGAGGGAACAGAATATTCCAAAAACAGTTTTTAGAACCCGGTATGGACGCTTTGAATTTTTGGTAATGTCTTTCGGGCTAACAAATGCCCCGGTAGCTTTCATGAATCTTATGAATCGAGTCTTCAAGCCGTTCCTCGACTCCTTTGTGATAGTATTCATTGATGACATCCTTGTGTATTCACGAAGTCAAGAGGATCACGCCGATCACCTCAGGGGAGTTCTGCAAACTCTTCACCAACACCATTTGTATGCAAAGTTCTTGAAATGTAAATTTTGGCTTGAATCTGTCACATTCCTGAGTCATGTCGTCTCCGGAGAAGGAATTAAGGTTGATCCTCAAAAAATTACAGCGGTGAAGGATTGGCCTAGACCTACTAGTCCAACAGAGATTCGCAGTTTCTTGGGTTTGGCCGGGTATTATAGGAGGTTCGTGGAGGGGTTCTCCACTCTTGCCTTTCCATTGACTAAATTGACGCAGAAGGAGGTTAAGTTCCAGTGGTCCGATGCTTGTGAAAGGGGTTTCCAGGAATTGAAATCAAGATTGACTTCGGCTCCGGTATTGACCCTACAAGAGGGTACCGAGGGGTTTGTGGTGTATTATGATGCTTCAAGGATCGGTCTTGGGTGTGTATTAATGCAACATGGTAAGGCAATAACATATGCTTCAAGGCAACTTAATAATCATGAAAAGAACTATCCAACTCATGATTTAGAGCTTGCGGCGGTGGTTTTTGCATTAAAACTTTGGCGTCATTATTTGTATGGAGTTCATGTAGATGTATTCATGGACCATAAGAGTCTTCAATACATTTTCAAGCAGAAGGAATTGAACTTAAGGCAGAGAAGGTGGCTTGAGTTGCTCAAAGATTATGACATCAATATTTTGTATCATCCAGGGAAAGCTAATGTGGTGGCGGATGCTCTTTGTCAGAAATATATGGGTAGTTTGGCTCACTTGGAGGCATGCCAAAGGCCCTTGGCCCGGGAGGTTCACCAGTTGGCCGGTTTGGGAGTTCGTCTTACGGACTCTAGTGAAGGGGGAGTGATTGTGCGGAATAGGGCAGAATCATCGCTTGTGACGGAGATCAAGGAGAAGCAATACATTGATCCAGTGTTGGTGCAGATGAAGGAAGGGATTCATAAGCATAAGACTACAGATGTTTCTCTTGGCATGGATGACGGTACATTACGGTACCAAGGACGACTATGTGTTCCAAAGGTAGATGGTCTTCGGGAAAGAATCATGGAAGAAGCTCATACTTCTAGATATTCTGTGCACCCAGGTTCTAAAATAATATATCATGATATCAAGGAAGTCTACTGGTGGAATGACATGAAGAGGAGTGTGGCAGACTTTGTGGCAAAATGTTCAAATTGTTAACAAGTGAAGGCCGAGCATCAAAGGCCCGGTGGGTTAGCACAGAGTATAGAAATTCCAATGTGGAAATAGGAAATGATCAATATGGATTTTGTGGTAGGGTTACCATGCACTCCGCATAATTTTGACTCAATTTGGGTGATCTTGGATCGACTCACAAAATCAGCACACTTCTTGCTTGTTAAATCCACCGACACTGCAGACCAATATGCTCAATTGTATATCAAGGAAATAGTCGGGCTTCATGACACTCCAGATTCTATCATTTCCGATCGAGGGGCCCAATTCACAACTAATTTCTGGAAGAAATTTTAGCAAGGTTTGGGTACGCAGGTAAATCTTAGCACAACCTTCCATCCACAAACTGACGGGCAAGCAGAGCAAACTATTCAGACGCTAGAGGACATGTTGCGTGCGTGTGTGCTTAACTTCAAAGGTAGCTGGGATGATCATTTGCACCTCATAGAATTTTCTTATAACAACAGCGTCCATGCTAGTATTCAGATGGCGCCGTTTGAGGCCTTGTATGGTAGAAGATGTAGATCGCCGGTTAGGTGGTTCGAGGTTGGAGAAGCTGACAGAGTCGTCAAAAATCCTACTCGGATGTTCGTCGCAGAGACTTAGAGTTCAAAGAAGATGATTGGGTGTTCTTGAAGATATCTCCCATGAAGGGGATCGTGTGGTTTGGAAAGAAAAGAAAATTAAGTCTGAGGTATGTCGGGCCGTATAAAATCATTCAAAGGATAGGTCAGGTGGCGTACAAGCTTGAACTACCACCTGAGATGTCATTAGTACACCCTGTATTCCATGTGTCCATGTTGAAGAAGGTAGTTGGAGATCCGTCCGCTATTGTGTCGGTTGAGACCATCGAGGTTAGTGAAGAATTGTCATATCAAGAAATTCCGGTTGCTATTCTTGATAGGCAGGTCCGAAAGTTAAGAAATAAAGAAATTGCATCCGTGAAGGTGTTATGGAGAAACCAACAAGTCGAAGAAGATACTTGGGAAGCCGAGAATGAAATGAAAGAAAAGTACCCTCATTTGTTTGAAAAGCCGTGTAATAGTTCTATGAAGTTGTTTCCCCTAAAGTTTGTATCACTTGTTCGGCTAATATAAAGACACTCCTTTCTAGCTATATGTCCCCCATGAGGCTTCGGTTGGTGTTATTTTGCATTTTTTTGTGTCATTTAATTCTATATATGTTGCTTAGGTGTGCTTCGGGGGCTCTCTGGCAGGTGGATAGGCCTAAATACAAGGGAAACTCTGGCGAAATTTTTACGAAGTTAGGAAGTTAGGCAAATTTGGGGCTGATGGTATATGGCATAACTGAAACTGTGTTAAGTATACCTTGATCTTCATTCGAGGAAGAATGATCTTAAGTGGGGGAGGATGTAAGGACCCGTAAAAGTTTTAACCAGAAGAACGCATATCTGCGGCCCATTATGCAGCCGCATAATCACTCTGCGAACCGTATAATGGCCGCAGAGTGAAGCAGTAAGTTTGGCCAACTTGAGGTCAGTTTTGCGGTCGATTATGTGACCCCATAATCGATATGCGGACCGCATCTCGATCGCATATTCCCTCTTGAGTTTTTGCGGAGGGAGTTCTGCGGTGCATTATGTGATCGCTGAACTAGTATGTGGACCGCATACTGGTCGCATACCTTGGCCGTAAGTCCAGGCCCCTAAGGGCCATTTCTGCGGTCACTTTGCGAACCGCATAAACTTTATGCGGTCGCATATGCGACCACATACCTGTGTCGGGGCACAATTTTTCTTAATTTAAAACCCGACCCCCATTCCGTTAAAACACCCATTTAGTCCATTTTGAAGCTCATTTCTCATATTTCTAGTGTGAGAGAGAGAGAGGGTTCTAGAGGGAGGGCCTAATTTTCATCAATTGATCTTCAACAATCACTCAAGGCTTGGAAATACTCAAGTAGAGTACCAAATTCTTCATCCAAAAAGGTAAGATTTCATCACCCCAGCTCTTAATTTCAAACATAGCTATAATGGGGTTACTAGGGCAATACTTCATGGGTATGAGAGTGGTTCATCTTGAATGCATGTGATAAAGAGTGTGGGAAAAATAAAGAGTGAACTAGAACTATGAACATTTTCCTAATTTTGGTTCAATTTGTATATTGCTAAAATAGATTGCAGTTGCTGAAGGTTCTGGATAATTGTAGAGTCTAAATAAGCGCAATTGAGGTATGTATGGATAACTCTTTTCTTCCTAGAATCGAACTCCTGGTGTCCGAATAATTGGTGTAAGTTTCGACTTGATCTTACTAGAATTGTTTGTCTTAGTGTGTTGGGTTGAAAGATTCATGTTCCCTAATTATTTTAGATATTTACCATGCCATCATGCAATTTGAGAACGTAACTATGATTTTTCCAAGCTCCTTCCATTATGTGTGCAACGCCTTATGTAATGGTGCTTATCAACATGAATGATGACGTTATTTGAACGAATAAAAAGGGAAAGACTAGAATTGTAAAATGTGCCCAAGTGTCAAGAACTATTTACTAAATGAGGCTGTTTGTGCCATGTAATGAAAGATGGGAAAGAGATGTGAATTGAGTGGACAGTTGAAAGAGGTTATGTCTCAAGTGAGATAGCTTAGCCGATCGGGCCGAGATCGGACGCCATGCTGTATACATGGTGGCATTTGTATTGGGATTATTGAATTACGTTATGGATATAGATATGTCTCACTTGAGATGGCTTAGCCGGTTGGGCCGAGACCGGACTCCGTGTAAAAATATGGTGGCATTGTGAGTTGTGGCTTTGTCACTAAAGATTATTAATCTAAAAAGATGGAAAGATTGAATTGGAAACTATGTGACCCTTACTTGGTGTTTTCTTTGTATTTCTATGAAACTCTTATTGATTATTATGACTGCCTTCTCTTTGTTTCACTGTTCATTCTGCTAAGATTGGTGTTTGCCTTACATACTAGTACTATTCGACAGAACTAACGTCTCTTTTGCCGGGGGCGCTACATCTTTGAATGGATATAGGTGGTTCCATCGCAGATAGTGCCGATCACAGCTAGGTGGTGCTCTCCTTCTCTCCTCATAGCAGTCTTGGTGAGCCCCATTTCTCCCAGGGGTCATGTAGTCCTTCTTTTGTATAAGTTTTCATATTTTGAGGTATAGCTGGGGCCTTGTTGCCGGCATTGTCATGTTGCTCTTTTGTACTCTTAGAGGCTCCGTAGACATTTATGTGGGTCATGTATGCATGTTGGGGTGGTCGTTGGATCGAGTTGTATTTTAGGAACTCAACTATGGCATAATGTATATAAGGAAAAATAAACTAGCAATGTTTGTATATTTATATAACTAATCCCCCCTGTTTTACAAATGGTGATGCGATCCCTTTTTGTATTATGAATGAGTTGGGTAGGAAAGGTTTAATATACTTGCTCAACCGGTTTCACTCGGTTGAGCGCCGGTCATGCTCCCCGAGGTTGGGGCGTGACAAATAGAGTAACCCAAAATAGTGGATGGATTGGTAGAGTTAGTTGACGTTTCTGAAGGATAGAGCAAACATGGTAATATATTTCCTTATGAGTCACCTCGATAGTACACCCTAAAATAGTTCAACTAGATATGAGTACTACAAAGATATGCACTGGAAGTCTGGAATGGATAAATATTACCTTAGTATGGCTCCCATCCCTAGTAGAAAGAGAATGTTAGGCAATTCGAGGAGCCAATGGATGGAGAAAGAGGGGCTAAAAGCAAAAGAATGTTTTGTTCGAGTTTTTAGAATGAAGTGATAGACAGAAATATTAGCAGGAAAATAAGAAGAGAGTTAATAAAGCAGTATGAGTAAAATGTGGTACATGGATGACAACGGTAGATCAAAAAGATGACAATATTACACAGTCTATTGTCAAGTGAAGGGAAAAACGAGAGGTGACAGGCCTTGAGACAATAAAAGAGTACATGCCATAAAGTCAAATCCTCACTTCGAAAAATAAGTTCGTGATTCCAACGCAACTACCGGAAGGAAACGTTAGACTCTAGAATAATAGAAATCAGTATGGGTTGGTGAACAAGATAAACTAAACATGAATTAGCGACTGAGTGACTTGATAATAGTCAGCATCATGAGAATTTCAGATTTGCATTCCGGTGATAATAGAATGGACAACAGAAGACGATTCATGAGAAATTCAGAAAATGGTCATTCAGGAAGATGCTTCCCTAAAGCAAGTAATAGGAGCAAAGTTAATCTTAAGGGACTGTATGTGCCAGTTATGCTAAGTGTCACCCTCGTGAGTAAGGAATTTTATTATCTTTGATAAAGAAGGATTACCGCAAGGCGAGTAAGGGTCATCGATGATGTGAGAAGATGCCAAAGATGAAGAGGTAAAATATCTACAGGTAGATCCTCGTGGCTTCAGGTCTTAGTACTCCCCTAAAGGGGGGAATAATATGGAGTGATGTGGCATTAAGTCGGAATTAAGTGGTTCTAGTGACTATGGAATGGTAAAAGAAGAATACGATAAAAATGAAAAAGAAATGAGATGGCACTTACTCAAATCCTGCAGATATGCTACGATTCCAGAATATTGTGCAAGCACGACGTCAAGGAGAAGAAGTAAGGGTTCCTGCCCGAGCTGTTATTAATAAATAAGGAGCCAGTGCGAGACGTAAGTTAAGACAAAGGAAATAACCCGAGAAATATTATGCTAAATATTGAGATGAGAATGGGCCAACGAGTAGTTAGTAATTGATCAGGAAGAGCCTAGTTATGGCTAAACAGGAGGTTACAGACGAGTCAGCAGATCGTGTAAAATAAACATAGAAAACCCAATATAGTGAATTCAGCCTCATAGTTATGACATCATGATCATTGAGAAATATTTAGATAGGAGTTGGTGTAGTTAAAGGTACCATATGAGTGTTACAGAGATAAAAGAGAGTGCCACTAGGAAGTCAGTCAAAATATCAAGTTCAGAAGCAACCAAAGCACAAGGGGGTGGAAGTAAATAACTACGGATAATTATAGGCAAGGAAGGACATCAAAAGGTCCGTCGAGTATGCAATGTAATAAGCTCACAGCTTTATAAGAGTCAGAGGATCCTCTCTAAATACTATAATGAAAGACTAGTTGAGGAAGTAAGGAAGAAGGCTTCAACCTAAGCTCAGATAAGCTAAGCATGCACGCAATAAGGGGGCAAAAAGACCAGGAAAAGCAATTGCTTACATTTGAAGAAAGTTCAAATAGAACGAAAGGAATTTTTCGATTAATGATCAGCCGTAAAAGACTCCGGTATGAGTTAAAAAAAAGGAATTGGGTCCAGGTCATAGATAAAGGATTGAATCATTACAAGATTGTATCATGGTTTTCCATAGCATCCATGAAAGGCTAAAGTAATAAATAAATTCCATGAGCCACAGATCAGAAGATAGCTTAAGCCTACATAAAGGCTGATCAGAAGGAAAAGGAAACTAAAGAGTTACATCAACCAAGTGAATCATGAGTCTGATTATTGGCCCCAAACAATGATAGAAATCATATTAAGAACATTGCAGAATCGCTCTTAATATTAGAGGTACAAGAGAGTACAACAACCATATTCTATAATGACCCCACGATAAAGCCAGTTAGAAGGGTACCAACCTCATAAGAAGTCAGTATGAAGCTCTCACCGGATTGTGTAAGGAGGTACAAGTATTATAACAGAGCTTCAAGTTGTGGATGTGAATCATACCTATGTGGAAGGGAGGTCATGAAAGAGGGAGAATATATAATGTAATATTTTTAAGGCAAGTAAGGTAAAGGTGAACAACGTACGAGATACTCAAATGCAGAAGGTTGTGAATAGTCCAGACTTTGGATAGAAGTCTAGAAACGCAGGGATTCAGTATCCAGTAATAAACACGGGATCTTAAGAAGATTGAGGCAGTTCATAACTAGCGTAGACCTACTTCAACTACAGAGATCCGAAGTTTCCTGGGTTTGGCGAGTTAATATCGTCGATTCGTGGAGGGGTTTTCATCGATAGCTGCCCCATTGACTAGATTAACCCAGAAGGGTGCCACATTCAGATGGTCTGATGAGTGTGAGCTGAGCTTTTAGAAGCTCAAAACTGCTTTGACTATGTCGCCAGTGTTGGTGTTGCCTACAGGTTCAGGATCTTACACTGTGTATTATGATGCATCTCGTATTGGGCTCGGTGTAGTATTGATGCAAGATAGCAGGGTGATTGTATACGCGTCGCGGCAGTTGAAGGTTTATGAGAATATTTAACATGTTTATGACTTAGAGTTAGCAGCCATTGTTCATACACTGAAGATTTAGAGGCATTATCTTTACGGCGTGTCATGTGAGGTATTCACGGATCATCGGAGTCTACAGTACTTGTTCTAGCAGAAGGATCTTAACTTGAGGTAGAAGAGGTGGTTAGAGATGTTGAAATACTATGATATCACCATTGTGTATCATCCTGGGAATGCCAATGTGGTGGCCGATACATTGAATACAAAGGTTATGTGTATGGGTAGCCTTGCGTACATTCCTGTTGGTGAGAGGCCGCTAGCATCAGATGTTCAGGCTTTGGTCAATAAGTTCATGAGATTAGATATTTCGGAGACCAGTCGTGTTCTAGCTTGCATAGTCTCTCGGTCTTCCTTGTATGAGTGCATCATAGAGCATCAGTATAATGACCCCCGTTTGCTTTTCCTTAAGGACACAGTGCAGCATGGTGGTGCCAAGCAGGTTACTGTTGGATATGATGGGGTTTTGCAGATGCATGATCGTATTTGTGTGCCCAATGTGGATGGGCTTCGTGAGTTGATTCTTGAAGAGGCCTATAGTTCCCGGTATTCTATTCATCCAGGTGCCGCCAAGATGTATCAGGACTTGCGGTATCATTATTAGTGGAGGAAGATGAATAAGGATATAGTTACATATGTAGCTCGGTGTCTCAATTGTCAGCAAGTAAAGTACGAGCTTTAGAGGCCTGATGGTTTGCTTTAGATGCTAGAGATTCCTGTATCACTATGGATTTTGTTGTTGGACTCCCACAAACTCAGAAGAAGTTCGACACAATAAGGGTCATTGTGGATAGGTTTACCAAGTCGGCACATTTCAACCTAGTGGCAGTTACTTATTCTTCAGAGCGGTTAGCTAAGATTTACACCTGCGAGATCGACTGTCTTCACGGTGTGCCCGTGTCTATCATTTCTGATCGATGTATGCATTTCACCCCGCACTTCTGGAGGTCCGTACAACATGAGTTAGGCATGTGGGTTGAGTTGAGTATATCATTTCACCCCAGACGGATAGACAGTCTGAACGCACTATTCAGATATTAGAGAATATGTTTCGTGCTTGCATTATGGATTCCAGGGTTACTTGGAATCAGTTCTTGCCGCTTGCGGAGTTTGCGTACAACAACAACTACCAGTCGAGCATTCAGATGGCTCCCTATTAGGCATTATACGGGAGGCGGTGTTGTTCGCCAGTTGGATGGTTCGAGTCCGGAGAGGCTCGGTTGTTGGGTACCGATTTAGTTCAGGATGCCTTGGATAAGGTCAAGATTATTCAGGATCGACTTCGCACCTCTCAGTCTACGCAGAAGAGTTATGCCGACAGTAGAGTTCGTGATGTTGCATTCATGGTTAGAGAGAGGGCATTGCTCTGGGTTTCACCCATGAAGGGTGTGATGAGGTTCGGAAAGAAGGGCAAGTTGAGCCCTAGGTGTATCAGACCCTTTGAGATTCTTGAGAGAGTGGGTGAGGTGGCCTACAGGCTGTCATTGCCACCTAGTTTATCAGTAGTCCATCTAGTGTTCCATGTGTCCATGCTTCGAAAGTATCACGGTGATCTGTCCCATGTGTTAGATTTCAGCTCAGTCCAATTGGACAAGGTTTTGACTTATGAGGAGGAGTCGGTGGTTATTCTAGTTCGGCAGGTCTGGCAGTTGAGGTCTAAGAGTTATCCTTCAGTTCGAGTGTAGTGGAGAGGTTAGCCGATCTAGGCATCCACGTGGGAGACTGAGTCGAACATGCAGAGTAGATATCCATACCTTTTCACCAGTCCATGTACCTTTCTGTGTCTGTTTGAGGACGAACATTTATTTTTGAGGTGGAGAATGTGATGGTATGATAGGTCATTTATATTTTTACCCTTCATTTATGAGTTCCAAGACCTCGAATAGCTCTGTTTAGCCTTTCTCAATTTGCATGCACAGTTTGTGTCCTTTTTCGTAAAATTTATATGTGAATAATTTATAAAAATGTGAAATATTTCCTTAAAACTCATTTGAGTTGACTACGGTCTATATTTTGTATAAATGGACCCGGATCAATATTTTGACGGTTCCGGTGGATCCGTATCGTGATTCGGGATATGGGCGTATGCCCGGAATCGAATTCGGAAGTCCCTACTTGATTTAACGTAATTTGGTTGAAAACTGGTAATTTGAAGGTTAAAAGAATTTTTAAGTTTGACCGTAGGTTGAATTTATTATAACCGAGTTTGTATTTCGGTTCCGGAATATGGAATCGGTTCATTTCTGTATTTATGACTTGTCTGTAAATTTTGGTGCAAAGCGGAGTTGATTTGACATGATTCGTACGTCCGGTTGTAAAGTTACATGTTCTTGAGTTTCTTTGAAAACATCATTCATTTTGAATTTCGATTCATAGTTTTAGGTGTTATTTTGATGTTTTGATCGCGTGACCAAGTTCGTATGATATTATTACACTTGTGTTAATGTCTGGTTTGGAGCCCGAGGGGCTCGAGTGAGTTTCAGATAGGCTACATAGTTGTTTTAGATATAGAAGAATAGTTGATGACCCTTTGTTGCTGGTGTAGTTTGTAGACCTCACAATTGCGAGGTAGGGGATCACATTTGCGACGTCTGGCCAAGTCTATCATGATCGCATTTGCAAATATTTTGTTCGCAATTGCGAATAGGGTCTGGGAACAACAGAGATCACAATTGCGATCAATTGATCGCTTTTGCGATGACAACAGAGATGTGGGTTTCTTCGTATTTGCGAACCACAGGTCACATTTGCGATAAAGCTGAGAAGACGAGATTTAGCTCATTTCTCACAAACCCTCAACCCTAAACGCCCTAGAGGCGATTTTCTAAGAGCATTTTCTTCCCTAAAACATTGGTAAGCAACTTTAATCTATTTATTTTCAATTACCCATTATTACTTTCCAAGTATTTTCAACATTAAATCTAGGATTTTCATGGTAGAAGTTAGGGATTTGGGTAGAATTGGGTTTTTTTATATATAATTGGGATTTAGACCTCAAATTGAGGTCGTATTTCGAAACTAATCACATAATCGGGCTCGGGGTGAATGGATAATCGGATTGTGGTACGAATCTCGAGTTTTGATCAAGCGGGACCGGGGTTGACTTTTGTTAATTTTTGGGGAAAAGGTAAAGATCTTAACTTTATGTATTGTAATTGATTTTCCTAGCATTGTTTGTTGTTATTAAGTCGATTTTGGATAGATTCGGTTGGTTCAGAGGCGAATTTTAGAGGAAAGGCCCTAGTTGAGCTTTGATTTGCTTGCAGAGCGAGGTAAGTATTAGGTCTAACCTTGATTTGAGGAAATTAAGAACCCGTGAAGTACATGTTGTGTGAAATACATGTGTAACGGCGTATATGCGAGGTGACGAGTGTATATACACCGTCAAAGTAATTGTTTCCATGCTTTCCTGTATTTCATTAATTATTTTATTCTGTGTCTTATATATTACATGCTTTAATTGCTTCCTATGCCTTAACTTGTTACTTGTCACTTATTACTCTTGTATTAAAATGTTCATTTCTTCCATGATTAATTGTTACTTGCCTTAATTGTCTTACTTGTACACTTTAACTGTCATATATTTGGCTTGTCTTGTTGCTTTGTATCAATCGTAATATTCGTTCATTTGGTACGTGGTTCCTTATTATTTTTCTTTCATATTCCTTAATCGTAGAGATTCTTGTGAATTGAGTTGTTGAATTGATTGCCTTTATTGATTTTGTTTATGGACTGGGTTGCACACCACAATGGGTAGAATAAGGGAGGATTGATATTGATATGGTAGGATCGGGTTGTACACCGCAAGGGATGTTATATGTAATTTTGATATGGTGAAATAAGGGAGGATTATGATATTAATTCTGATTATATGGTGGGATCGGGTTGCATGCCACAATGGATTTTATATGTTATTCTTGATATTTATATGGTGAAATAAGGGAGGATTGTGTTTGTACGGTGAGATCAGATTGCGCGCCGCAACGGATTGTGTGTAATGTATTCATTGTTGTATTATGTTAGCTTCGAGTACTTTCATATGAGCTTCTGAGGGATGATATTTCTGGATTAACTGATTTCAAGAATTGAGTTGTTTTCATTAGTTTGCGGCTTCGTCGTTATTTTCTGTTTTCTTTTCCTATTATTATTATTATTATTATTATTATTATTATTATTATTATTATTATTATTATTATTATTATTATTATTATACTGCGTACAGATTATTGTAAGTGATCCGCCTTAACCTCGTCATTACTTCGTTACCGGCGACTTTGTCGGATTTCGACCAATGGCGTATAGGGTCGAGGATAATGTCAAGATCTATCGATTCATGTTGATATTGAATGGTGGTGATGGCTGAAACTCCGTGAAGTTCAAAAGTAATAAAAGGGCCTAAGGTTTCGGATTTGGGATTTTGAGAGATTGGTGAGGATTTGAAAGATTTGGATTGTAAATATGGAAAGAGGAGGAGGAAATGAGAACGGTGATATAATTTTTGTGGGGTTTGGCGGTGGTCGATGGAAGCGGGTGATAGAGCAAAGGTGATGCTGTCGTGGGGAGAGAGGGCGGTGAGAGAAAGGGAGGGAGGAGAGAGAAGAGATTAGAGTTTGGGGCTTGAGAAATGAAGAAAAATTCTATTTTTTTTTGTTGTTTTTATATTTAAAATCAGATTCAATTTGGACTATTCTGTCGCCGACGAAACAGATCTTGTGGCTAGCCACTAGAATTACTTTTGGGCTATAAAATGCACATTGCAATTTTGGGATATCGGATGATATATGTTTGGGCCGATGGGCTATGAATGAATTTTTCGATATAAATTTGAGTCAAAATTTTAAATCCTTAGAACTTCACTTTGATGGCACGACCCGATCAAAGAGTACTGAATATAAAAAGCTATAGCATGTATTTTAAGTTTTAGATTTTCAAATATTGAACCATCAAAATGTCACTATGTATCAACGTATCAATCAAATCAGGTTTTATTATTCGACTTTTACTCAAACATTTATCTAAAATATTTTATTTTTGATAAGTTTACTTCATAGCTATATATTGTATATTTGATTATTTACTACATTAAAAATGTCAACTATAAAATATATATGAAGTGTTTTCTTTTTTGTAACAAAAACTTAAGGCCTTTCGTTATGGTTTAGCTTTAGGCAGCAATGATATTGAGCCGCCTCTGGTTGTAAATTGATAGTGTAGACAGCGTTTAGCAACATGCGCTATATCTTTTGTGAAGGTTGAGTAAAATGGGTCCAGATTTAAGGTGGTATAGATATTCAATAGGAACAAATTCAAGTTGAAAAAAGGCGGACAAGTTTAATTTTGAGAACATGTCTTTGGCCTTTTTTTTTTCTTCCCTTTAAAGGAGCCTTTTCAAATGTATTCATGGTTTGTCAAATACTTATTATTATTATTATTATTATTATTATTATTATTATCTTGAGTTACGACATCAAACTCTTAGAAACTCACAAATTTCTTGCATTTGCATCTATAGTCTTATCTAATTTGAGTCAGTTTTACCCTTTTTTTCTGATTCATTCTAAAATTTAAATGAAACTTTAGTAGTGTATTATTGTAGTTCCGATATTTAAAAAATACAAAGACTGTTACTGTAAACTTCTTCCATCTTAAAGACAATGTGGATGAATGGAGATACATATACTTATTCA
>AWOL01S0016713.1:0-23683 GCA_000715115.1 Nicotiana otophora | reverse complement strand
TTTTTTTTTTCTTCTGTTGGAGTTTACATGCCCGACAATCAAACTCATATGACTCTATTAGATGTTACATGGTCTTAGTATAGAATTTGGGTTAGATAATTATTACTTGAGTGTTCATTAGATTTTATTAATAAGTTATGGTTTTAGTTGGATAATTATTTTGTATTTAATAATTTTTAATGCGTTTGGACTTGTACTTATTTCTCTCAGCGCTTATATAAAAGTTAAGAGTACAAGAATTGGTTCGCCTGACCCTGGCGAGTGGTGTTAGTTGGGTGCCAATCACGTCTAGGGGTAGTTTGGGACATAATACTTTAATGAGCCTTATACGGTACGAATCCTAATTAATCAAAACTCGAATGCACGTACCGAACACCATATGAAAAACTAAGAGAAAAAAACTTGTAAATGTGTCACTTTAATAGTTTTATATGTAAGATGTTTTTTTTTTCCGACTTCAATAGCCAACAATCACTGGGGTAGTCCCACATGTGTGGGTGGAATGGTAATTTGGCTCCTTATATGGTTTTGAATAATTTTCATATCTTGAACTAACTTTTAAAGTTGAGTTTAGTCCAATTTATACTTTTTTTTATCATGGTATCAAATCAAATTCACCCCATTCGTATTTCATTGATCCAATATTGAGCCCTCATATTATCTTGTTTGAGCTCTAATTGTCAGACCTAGGCAACGAAGATGTTACTAGTCACGCATCGGTGAATAGGAAGATAATTTATTTTCTTATGACTTTGGGTGATCCTCTTGAATGAAATTTATTGGCCTATAAATAATTTGAAATATTTTAATACGGCATTGACTATTTACAAATTTTCAAAAGACCTAAAAGAAAAAACAAAGGAGTAAGAAAATTTTCACACATCAATACTCTTTCCAAAATAAAGAAAGCATTACATAATCCAGACTTTAGTTGCCTTGTAAAATTTTCATTCAAATAAGAGATTTGAATCTATTAAGGTAAATTTCCGCTTTTTAACCAAACGTGAAATTGAAAAAGAAGTAATCTCTCCCCTCCTTGCATGAGACTTGATAGGGCTAAGTTTTTATTTAGGAAAATAATACCGTATAGTCGCTCTCAAAATAATAACTGAAAAATATTTATTATATATATATATATATTTTGTATGTTATATATAAATTTTATAAATTTTTTTGGACATCAAATATAAATAGCTTTTGATGCGGTCTAAAAATAACAATACACTATTCATTTCATGATTTGTAGGATGGCTCATGTAGATTTGGGTCTTTCATTCGGGCCTTCTTGCAAAGGCTAAATTGATCTTTTGTAGGTTTTCATTATCTTGTTCACATCCTAACCTCAATTTGGAGAAATTAAAAATTATAATTATATAACAAAAAGGGTTAACTCAATCTCTTTCCTCTGCCAAACAAAAGCGTAACCATTCAACTGCCTTTTAGTTAATTTACTTTTTTTCTTATTTTAGCACTGCAAAAATAAATTTTACTCGTACTTTTTCATGCTATCATTACAACTTTAAGAAAATATTTTATTTGGAGTTAAAAAAATAATAATTGTGTGAAATTATCTTTATACAATATTGTAAAGTACTTTAATTTTGCACCGTCAACTGAATATATGTAGCACTCAAACCTCCTACAAAAGTACCACTATATTTTTCCTCTATCCGTAAATTAAGATCCGAAAGGTGTAAACATATGAGAGGAGACATGGTGCCTTATCTCTCCCAAAAAAAAATAAAAAAATAAAATTCATACCTAGTTTCGTTATCTCTTTGAAAGAAAGATTGCAAAAGTACTAGGTTGAGAAATCCAGAAATGTCACAAATTTTCTTGCATTTTTTAAGGTTCTTTTTTATAATTGTGTGTTGGTTAGTTTGTGCATACCTTGAATTCACATAGTAATGAAGCCAAAGAAGTAAAATCATAAAGAAATTAAGGGGTGTTTATGTGGCTCAGCCATTGATACCTGCTATCTTTCACCAACAAAAATATTGGTACCAAGTAACTCTGCTCATAAAGATTTGAACATGTAAGAAGAAATCACCTAGTGTTTCTGCTTACAAAATTTGGACATCTTTTTAAAAGGCTCTTGATGTACCTAACTCACATAATCACCAACTAGTAGTTGCATATAACATTTCAAGTATGCTTAAATCTCAAGACACTATTGCCTCCTATTTTACTCTAAACCATAAAAATGGCTAAATGACATTATGATCTTGATTCCACTCCCGCTAGTTTTCCCAATGACAACACATCCAATACAGGATCGTAAGATCCTATTCCTTTTTCCTCTTGCATTAGCCTCTCTCTTTCTTCTTGGAACTGTGAGATTTTTACTTGATAACTTGAAAAACAACCAGTTCCAGTTTCTTTGGCAGTCAAGTTTTACTAGGCATAATAAGTTTCTTAGAGTGCCTATAAATGTTTCTGAAGATGAGATCATTGAAGAAAGTTGTAATGTATTTGATGGGAATTGGGTTTGGGACAATGTTTCATATCCACTTTATAAAGAAGATAGTTGTCCTTATTTGGTTAAACAAGTTACTTGTCAAAGAAATGGAAGGCCTGATTTTTTTTATCAGAATTGGAGATGGCAGCCTCATGGTTGCAATTTGCCCAGGTACATATATATATATCCTTTTTCCTTTTTATCCCTCGTATATCAATTATAAGAATATATTTTAGAGTATTTCGTATGGTTATTCAACTTTCACTTTAATTATCACACCAAGTCATAAGAGTAATTAGAAAAGTAACTCAACTATGCCATAAACCACAAAAAGGTTTTTAAAAAAAAGTAGCAGAAAAGGCTAAATTTAACCCTGAAAAACATAAGTAGGCTGTCATATGTGTAAAATTGTCATGAAGGTATAATTTCTTGCTCAATTCACCTTATATAATATTCACATGGTACTACTTAAAAAAGAAACAAAAAACCTCATTTTCGTCAAACCTATTACCTAATATCTTTCACCATGTACCTAAAAAAAATAAATTTTAATTAATAATTTAGCGGTGTCACAACTCACATGGATATAATGTAAGGTGAGTTTTTGAAAATGGTAACCTACAGGTGTTTTTGGAGTCGAATATTATAACATTTTCTTGCCTTTTTATTTTTTGTAATGCAAAGTCGACATAGTTAATTTATTTTTCCATTACAAAAATTAGTTTTATAACTTTGTGCAATAAATTTTAATTGGATACCATACGTGACACTAACCTTACATTTTTGTGGGTGGTTCTTTATTTTCTAAATGTATGTTCATTAGATTTAATGCTTTGAAGATGTTGGAGATGTTGAGGGACAAAAGACTCATGTTTGTTGGAGACTCAATACAAAGAGGCATGTTTGATTCAATGGTTTGCCTTGTTCAATCAGTGATTCCAGATGATGGCCATTCCCTTAAAAGAGTCCCTCCCAGGAAGATTTTCAGAATTGAGGTGCTTATTAATTACTTCTTTGAGTTCTTTTCTGCATTCTCCTTGTACACTACAATATTTTAGGCCTTTGACCGTCCCGTAAAAGTGTGGCCTAAACTAGCTAGCAAAAAGTGTAACCTTTAATCAAATGCCACACTTTTTGACTTTAGGCAAAACTTTTTTTGGTGGCTAAAACAAGCATAACCTTTGACCTAAGGACACGTTTTTCAGATGTTGTCTTGCAAGCCACGCTTATTAGATAACAAAGGACACACTTGTTACACCTCGTATGGCAACACTTTTATGCCCTAGAGCTACATTTAGTGTGGCCTTTTTTGCCTTGTAGGCCAGTACACTTGTTAACCGTGGTCACTTAAAAATTAACAAAACAAAGGCATATAGTTTTACATCAATCATTTTCACCTCAAATTGTGAATTTTTAGTTGCTTTTGTGTTTCAGGAATTTAACGCATCGATTGAGTATTACTGGGCTCCTTTCATAGTAGAGTCCATTTCAGATCATGCAACTAAACATACTGTAATGAAGAGGCTAGTTAAGCTTGACTCTGTAGAAAAACATCAAAAACTTTGGGAAGGAGTTGATTTCTTGGTTTTTGAAAGCTATGTTTGGTGGATGCATAAACCTTTGATCAATGCAACGTAAGTAGTACCTTAATTTCTCATACAAAAGAAATAATAACTGTGCAATGAACAAATACGTACTGTGTCACTTGAGTCTAACTTGTATAATATACCAACTGATTTTGTTTCTGCAGATATGGAACTCCTGACAATGTTCAAGAATATAACGTGACCACAGCATACAGATTGGCGTTAGAAACTTGGGCAAATTGGATAGAGTCAAGAATTAATCCACAAAAACAAAAGGTCTTCTTTGTGACCATGTCACCAACACATTTATGGTGAGACAACTGATTAATGAATATTTTGTCTCGAATTTTTTTATTATGATGGTATTCGGATCAACTTGTGCATATCTCGACTATTTTATAGAGCATCAGTGTTATTTCCAACCAGCAGGTTTATTAAGTAACTATGACCACTAAAGTTTAGGCAGATGGAAAAAACCACGTATTTTTGCCTTTGTTAAAAGACACTATCTCCACTTTCTTGTCATAACGATCGTATACATTGCATGCAGTTTTGCAATAATTTCATCTACGACAAATGTGAAGAAACAATTTAGTATTTTTTGTCTCTGTTGAAAATTTTGGCTCCATTTTTTCTATAATGATGGTTTCCCGCCCTGTTTGCATACATCTGCCAGCTCGCATCCAGTAATTTTGGTTCAAATTCTATATATGTCTTTAATTGAATACGTATAAATTATTAATTTAAAACTCATTAACTTAAAAAGATTTAGAATTCCGAACTCATAACCTTCAAATTTCAGTCCGCTTCTGGTTAAATATGTCCACCAAAGTTTAAATAGATAGGAAAAAATCACCAAACCTTTTGTGTCTCTAATTAGATATTCTATCCCCAAATTGACATACCATCTGTAGTCCACTAGCTATGCATTAAAGATATTATCTTCATTTGCAGGAACTGGGAATGGAACTGGAAGGGTGGAAGTGATGGAAACTGCTTTAACGAGACACATCCAATCCAAGGACGACCATATTGGGGAACTGGTTCTAATCTTCATATCATGTCAATCTTGAAAGATGTAATACAAAAGCTTCAAGTTAATGTGCGTTTACTGAATATTACACAATTATCTGAGTACAGAAAAGATGGACATACTTCAGTGTTTGGTGAAAGGAGAGGAAAACTCTTGACTAAAGAACAAAGATCAGATCCAAAGAATTATGCTGATTGCATCCACTGGTGCTTACCTGGGGTACCTGATACCTGGAATGAGTTGTTATATACAGTTTTGTTGCAAGATTACCGCAATCATTGATTCTATGATAGAGTTGAATTTTTGTTTTTCTTTGTCTCTGTTCCGAATGAGAATCTCTCCTTAGCATTAATGTGATGACCTAATAGGTCATTTATAGTTTTAACCCTCAATTATATATTTTGAAATCCTGAGTAGCTCTGTTTTAGCTTTCCTTAATTTGCGTGCGCAGTACGGGTCCTTTTCCGGAAGGTTTCTATGTGAAAAATTAATAAAAATGTGAAATCGTGCTTTAAAACTCATATGAGTTGACTTCGATTAACATTTTGAGCAAACGGACCCAGATCGATGTTTTGACAGTCCTGGTGGGTCCGTATCGTGATTTGGGTCTTGGGCGTATGCCCGGAATCAAATTCGGAAGTCCCTAGCTTGAATTATTGTTATTTGTTGAAAACTAAAAGTTTAAAGGTTTAAAAAAATTCTAAGTTTGACCGTAGTTTGACTTTGTTGCTACCGGGTCCGGATTTTGGTTCCGTAACTTGGTATAAGTTTATTACAATATTTATGACTTGTCTGTAAAATTTGGTGCAAAACGGAGTTGATTTGACGTGATTCAGGCGTCCGGTTGAAAAGTTGCATGTTCTTAAGTTTCATTGAAAATTTCATTTGTTTTGGTGTCCGATTCGTAGTTAGGTGTTATTTTGATATTTTGATCGCGCGAGCGAGTTCATATGATGTTTTTGGACTTGTGTGCATGTTTGATTTGGCGCCCCGAGGGCTCAGGTGAGTTTCAGATAGGTTGCAGATGTTTTGAACTTAAGGAGATTGCTGGTTCTGATGCAACTATCTGACCTTGCAATTGCGAGGTCAGTGTCACATTTGCGAACGTTGATATCTTCTGTCAGGTTCACATTTGCAAACAAATAGTTTGCATTTGCGAAGTGAAACTGGGAGGGTGGTTCGCATTTGCGATCAAATGGTTGCAATTGCGGAAGTCCAAGTTCACATTTGCGAACAAAACCATCGCATTTGCGATGGCAGTAGAGATGGGGGATCTTTGCATTTGCAAAGGCTTTCTCGCATTTGCGGGGTTCGCAATTGCGACATCTGTGCCTGGATAAAAGAAGGGGAAAACGGAAATTAGCTCATTTGTTTCAAATTCTTAACCCTAAACATCTTAGAGGCGATTTTCCCAAGAGGTTTTCTTCCTAAATTCATTGGTAAGTGGCTCTAATCTACCTTCTTTCAATTACCCATTATATTTTATAAAATCTCAACATCAAATCTAGGATTTCTATGGTAGAAATTAGGGATTTGGGTAGAATTAGAGATTTTTGTAAAATTGGGATTTAGACCTCGAATTGAAGTCTGATTTCGAATTGAATTGCATAGCCGGGCTCAGGGGTGAATGGTTGATCAGGTTTTGGTCCGAACCTCGGGTTTTGACCAAGCGGGTCCGGGGTTGACTTTTGTTAATTTTTTCAATAATGATCTAAATTGAACCTCTTTCATTCGTGGGTAGTTTCTAAGGCTTATTTTGAATCGTTTGGTCAATAATTTGCTAGATTTGGTTGGTTTGGAAGCTTGTTCGAAAGGCAAGGTCGTGGTTGAACCTTGAGTAGATTGCAGAGTGAGGTAAATGCTGGGTCTAACCTTGATTTGAGAGAATAGGAATCCTTGAGCTATGTGTTATGTGAATTTCATGAGTAGCGGCGTATAGGCGAGGTGACGAGTGTCTATACGCCGTCAATTACTTATTTTCATGTCTACCCGAATTTCATTAATTATAGCATTCCATGTCTTGATTGTTACATGCCTTAATTGCTTCATATGCCTTAACTTGTTACTTGTCATTTATTATTCTCGTATTATATATGTTAATTTCTTCCATGCTCCCATGCTTAATTGATACTTGCCTTAATTGTCTTACTTGTACCCTTTAACTGTCATATATTTGACTTGTCTTGTTGCTCAGTATTAAGTGTAGCCTTTCATGATTTGGTACGAGATTCCTTCTTGATTCGTAGCTTTTATATTTGTTAATTGTAGAGATTCTTGTGATCCGAGTTGTTAAATTGATTGCACTTACTGATTTATTTATGGATCAGGTTGCACGCCTCAACATGTGGAATAAGAGAGGATTTATATTGATACAGTGGGATCAGATTGTGCGCCGCAACAAGTGAAATAAGGGTGGATTGATATGGTGAAATAAGAGAGAATTATGATATTTATAAATGATAAAATACGGTGAAATCGGGTTGCGCGCCGCAACAGGTGAAATAAGGGTGGATTGATATGGTAAAATAAGGGAGAATTATGATATTGACTTTAATTATATGGTGGGATCGGGCAACATATATATTTACTTATTATTATTGATATTTACATTGTGGAATAAGGGAGGATCGTGTTGTACAGTGAGATCGGGTTGCGCGCCGCAACAATTTATGTGTTTTTTATTCCTTATTGTATTGTGTTGGCTTCGATTCTTTCGTTCGAGACTCTAAGGATTGGTATTTCTGGTATTTACTGGTTTTCTTTGAGGATTGAATTATTTTCACGAGTTAATTGCCTTATATCGTTTTTGTATTTTTCTTTCCTGTCATTATTTTATACTGCATACATGTTATTGTAAGTGGCCCTCTTTAGCCTCGTCACTACTTCGTCGAAGTTAGGCTCGGCACTTATAGAGTACATGGGGTCGGTTGTACTCATACTACACTCTACACTTCTTGTACAGATTTTGAGTCGGCCCCATCGGCGGTCAGTAGATTACTCAGGTTGACTATCGGTACAAAGACTTGAGGTACAACTGCTCGGCGTTCGCAGCCCTGAAGTCCCCTTCTGCTTTATCTTAGTTGTGTATTTTCATTCAGATATCTTTAATTTTATTTAGACCTTTATCTGTATTATTCTAGTAACACATGTACTTGTGAGATCAGATTCAGGGTTGTATTTAGATATTTCAGTTGTTATGGCTTTCTATATTTTATCTCAGTTATTTCAGTAATTGACATCAGTTAAATTGGATTTGCTTACAAATGGCTTAAAACTAATCTAACGTTGGATTGTCTGGCAAGTGAAATGTTAGGCTTCATCACGGTCCCGAGGGCAGGAATTTCGAGTCGTGACAAATTGGTATCACAGCACTAGGTTGCCTAGGTCTTATGAGTCACGAGCAAGCTTAGTAGAGTTTGGAGGATCGGTACAGAGACGTCTGTTTTTATCTTCCGGAGGCTTTGGAGTTTAGGAAAAATATTACTTCTTTCTTACTCTATCGTGCGATTTTATTCTATCTTACATTACATCTACCGCCGGACAGGAGCCGGATCCCCTTGTGGAAGCAGCGGGGCAGAGGTCGAGGCCAAGGTCACGCCAGAGCTCACCCTAGAGCTCGAGAAGCAGCACCCACAGTAGAGCCTCAAATGGATTTCGAGGAGGAGGTTCCAACTCAGACTATACCTGTCGGACCAGCTCAGGTCCCGGAGGGGTTCATAGCCACACCAGTGCTTCAAGATGCTCTAGTCCGTTTGGTGAGCCTTATGGAGAGTGTGCCTAGACCGGTACATTCCTGGTGGCACCAGCCATCTCTCGGGCTGGGGGAGGAGCGCAGACTCCCGCTACTCACACCCCGGAGTGGGTGGCTCCCCAGTTTCAGACTCCAGCAGCCCCACCAGTTGGGGTAGTTCAGCCGGTTGTTGCGGCACATGCCGGTGATAGGCCCGATTTGTCTTCTGAGGCTATGTTGAGGTTGGAAAAGTTCACCAAGCTCTTCCCTGTTTATTTCAGTGGTGCATCTTCTGAGGACCCACATGATTTTCTAGACCATTTTCACAAGGTGTTGCGCAACATGGGTATAGTTGATACCAATGGGGTCGATTTTGCAGTATTTCAGATGACTGGATCCGCCCGGAGATGGTGGTGAGATTATATGTTGACTAGACCAGTTGAGTCACCTACACTTACCTGGGATCGATTCTCACAGCTATTTCTAGAGAAGTTCATCCCTATCACCCTGAGAGAGGAGTACTGCAAGCAGTTTGAGCGACTTCAGTAGGGTGGTATGATTGTCATCCAGTACGAGACTCGATTTGTGGACTTAGCTCGCCATGCCACTACCTTGCTTCCTACTGAGAAGGAGAGAGTTAGGAGATTTATTGATGGGCTCACTTACACTATCAAGCTTCAGATGGCCAAGGAGACGGGAAGTGATATTTCTTTCCAGACGGCCGTTGATATTGCTAGACGGATCGAGTTGGTTTGTGCTCAAGGGGAAGGGACAGTGTCAGATAAGAGGCCTCGTCATTCCGGTAGCTTAGTGGCGCCTCATTTGGAGGCAAATGTACTTATGGTAGGGGCCATCCTCCCAGGTCATTTCGTTCAGAGCTTCAGGCATCTCACAATGCTTCAGGGAGTCGTGGTCCTTATGTGCCTTACTCTGGGCAGCCAACCTACAGTGCACCATCAACTCCTATCAATGTGCTTCCGATTCAGAGCTATCACTATGGTTATCCGACCCGTTCGGTTCAGCTTCAGCTTCAACAGCCATAACAGGAGGAAGGGTGTTTTGAGTGTGGTGGTATTAGGCACATTAGGAGGTCCTGTCCGATATTATTGGGCGGCATGCCACAACAGAGTTCTCGTGCCATGGTTCCGGCACCGGTTGTTCCACCGCCCTCTCAACCATCTAGAGGTAGGGGGTCAGGCAACCAGAGGTGGGGGTTAAGCTGTTAGAGGTGGAGGTCAGACTGTTAGAGGTGGAGGCCATCCAACTAGAAGTCGTCCCAGGGATGTAGTTTAGAATGGTGGGGCCTAGTCCCGATGCTATGCTTTCCCAGCTAGGCCTGAGACCGAGTTATCTGACATCGTTATCACATGTATTATTCCCGTTTGACATAGAGATGCTTCGGTTCTATTTGATCCGGGATCTACTTATTCCTACATGTCATCCTATTTTGCTTCATATTTAGTTGTGCCTCGTGATTCTTTGAGTGCTCCTGTGTATGTGTCCACGCCTGTGGGAGATTCTATTGTTGTAGATCGTGTCTATCGCTCGTGTGTGATTACTATTGGAAGTCTTGAGACTAGCATAGATCTTCTACTTCTTGATATAGTAGATTTTGATGTTATCTTGGTTATGGATTGGTTGTCACCTTATCATGCTATATTGGACTGTCACGCCAACACGATGACCTTAGCCATGTTGGGGTTGCCTCAGCTTGAGTAGAGAGGGATTCCTGGCCACTTTACCAGCAGAGTTATTTCTTATGTGAAGGCTCGACGCATGGTCGAGAAGGGATGTCTAGCTTATTTGGCCTATGTCCATGATTCTAGTGCGTAGATTCCTTCCATGGATTCATTGCCAATTGTTCGTGAGTTTCCAGAGGTGTTTCCTGCAGACCTGCCGGGGATGCCACCCGAGAAGGATATTGATTTCTGTGTTGATTTGGCTCCTGGCACTCAGCCCATTTATATTCCGCCATATTGTATGGACCCGCCAGAGTTGAAGGAGGTGAAAGAGCAGTTGCAAGATTTGCTTGATAAGGGTTTCATTAAACCTAGCATCTCGCCCTGGGGTGTGCCCATCTTTTACGTGAAGAAGAAGGATGGGTCAATGAGGATATGTATAGACTATCGACAGTTGAACAAAGTCACTATCAAGAACAAGTATCCGTTGCCGAGGATTGATGACTTATTTGATCAGCTTGAGGGTACCAAAGTGTTTTTGAAGATTGATTTGAGGTCTAGTTACCATCAGTTGAGTATTAGGGCATCCAATGTCCCTAAGACGGCTTTTCGGACTGGGTATGGGCATTATGAGTTCCTAGTGATGTCATTTGGGGTGACAAATGCCCATCAACATTTATGGATTTGATGAACCGGGTGTTCAAACCCTACTTGGATTCTTTTGTGATTGTATTCATTTATGATATCTTGATATAGTCCTGTAGTCTAGAGGAGCATGAGCAGTATCTTCGGGTTGTACTTCAGACTTTGAGAGATAGCCAGTTATATACCAAGTTCTCAAAGTGTGAGTTTTGGTTAGACTCAGTCGCCTTTTTGGAACATGTTGTATCAGCAGAAGGCATAAAGGTGGATCCTAAGAAGATTGAGGCAGTTCAAAACTATCCTAAACCTACTTCAACTACAAAGATCTGGAGTTTTCTGGGTTTGCCAGGTTATTATCACCGGTTCGTGCATGAATTTTTATCTATAGCAGCCCTATTGACTAGATTGACCCAGAAGGGTGCCCCGTTCAGATGGTCGGACGAGTGTGAGTTGAGCTTCCAGAAGCTCAAGACTGCTTTGACTACGGCGCCAGTGTTGGTGTTGCCCACCGGTTCAGGATCTTACATGGTGTATTGTGATGCATCTCGTACTAGGATCGATGCAGTATTGATGCAGGATGACAGGGTGATTGCATACGCATCTTGGCACTTGAAGGTTCATGAGAAGAATTACTCTGTTCATAACTTAGAATTGGTAGCCATTATGCATGTGCTAAAGATGTGGAGGCACTATATTTACGGCGTGTTGTGTGAGGTATTCACGGATCATCAGAGTCTACAGTATTTGTTCAAACAAAAGAATCTCATTTTGAGGCAGAGGAGATGGTTGGAACTGTTGAAAGATTATGATATCACCATTTTGTATCATCCCGGGAAGGCCAATGTAGTGGCCAATGCCTTGAGTAGGAAGGCTGTGAGTATGGGCAACCTTGTGTATATTCCAGTTAGTGAGAGGCCGTTTACTGCAGATGTTCATCCGTTGGCCAGTCACTTCATGAGGTTAGATGTTTCAGAGCCCAGTCATTTTTTATCTTGCATAGTCGCTCGGTCTTCCTTGTATGAGCGCATTAGAGAGCGTCAGTATGATGATCCCTATTTGCTTGTCCTTAAGGACACGGTGCGACACGGTGGTACTAAGAAGGTTACTGTTGGGGATGATGGAGTTTTGAGGATGCGGGGTCATATTTGTGTGCCCAATATGGATGGACTTCGTGAGTTGATTCTTGATGAGGACCACAGTTCCCGGTATTCTATTCATCCGGGTGCCACTAAAATGTATCAGGACTTGCGACAGCATTATTGGTGGATGAGGATGAAGAAGGATATAGTTGCACATGTATCTCGATGTCTAAATTGTCAGCAAGTAAAGTACGAGCATCAGAGATCTAGTGGTTTGCTTCAGAAGTTATACATTCCTAAGTGGAAGTGGGAACATATCACTATGAATTTTGTTGTTGGACTCCCATGAACTCAGAAGAAGTTCAACACGGTATGGGTCATTGTGGGTAGGTTGACCAATTTAGCACATTTTATTCCAGTGGTAGTTACATATTCTTCAGAGCGGTTAGCTGAGAACTACATCTGTGAGATCGTCCGTCTTCACGATGTGCCCATGTCTATCATTTCTGATCGAGGTACGCAGTTTACCTTACACTTCTGGAGGGCCGTACAACGTGAGTTGGACACGCAAGTTGAGTTGAGCACAACATTTCGTCTCTAGACGGACGGACAATCCGAGCACACTATTCAGATATTGGAGGATATGCTTCGCGCTTGTGTTAAGGATTTCAGGGGTTCTTGGGATCAGTTCTTGTCGCTTGCGGAGTTTGCCTACAACAACAGCTACCAGTCGAGCATTCAGATGGCTCCCTATGAGGCATTATATGGGAGGCAATGCCGTTCGCCAGTTGGATGGTTCCAGTCGGGGGAGACTAGGTTGTTGGATACAGATTTGATCAGGATGCCTTGGATAAGGTCAAGATTATTTAGGATCGATGCTACACCCCATTTTTTGTACGTGAAAGTACGTCGAGTCAATTAATGTAAGCTTGAAAATGAGATCCTATTTGAAAGTATATAAAGTGATTTAATGATATTACGTCCCATTTTCGAAAGCCTTTAAAAGTTATCATTCGGAGACAAATGTTTCTAAGGGGANAACCTACTTCAACTACAAAGATCTGGAGTTTTCTGGGTTTGCCAGGTTATTATCACCGGTTCGTGCATGAATTTTTATCTATAGCAGCCCTATTGACTAGATTGACCCAGAAGGGTGCCCCGTTCAGATGGTCGGACGAGTGTGAGTTGAGCTTCCAGAAGCTCAAGACTGCTTTGACTACGGCGCCAGTGTTGGTGTTGCCCACCGGTTCAGGATCTTACATGGTGTATTGTGATGCATCTCGTACTAGGATCGATGCAGTATTGATGCAGGATGACAGGGTGATTGCATACGCATCTTGGCACTTGAAGGTTCATGAGAAGAATTACTCTGTTCATAACTTAGAATTGGTAGCCATTATGCATGTGCTAAAGATGTGGAGGCACTATATTTACGGCGTGTTGTGTGAGGTATTCACGGATCATCAGAGTCTACAGTATTTGTTCAAACAAAAGAATCTCATTTTGAGGCAGAGGAGATGGTTGGAACTGTTGAAAGATTATGATATCACCATTTTGTATCATCCCGGGAAGGCCAATGTAGTGGCCAATGCCTTGAGTAGGAAGGCTGTGAGTATGGGCAACCTTGTGTATATTCCAGTTAGTGAGAGGCCGTTTACTGCAGATGTTCATCCGTTGGCCAGTCACTTCATGAGGTTAGATGTTTCAGAGCCCAGTCATTTTTTATCTTGCATAGTCGCTCGGTCTTCCTTGTATGAGCGCATTAGAGAGCGTCAGTATGATGATCCCTATTTGCTTATCCTTAAGGACACGGTGCGACAAGGTGGTACTAAGAAGGTTACTGTTGGGGATGATGGAGTTTTAAGGATGCGGGGTCGTATTTGTGTGCCCAATATGGATGGACTTCGTGAGTTGATTCTTGATGAGGACCACAGTTCCCGGTATTCTATTCATCCGGGTGCCACTAAAATGTATCAGGACTTGCGACAGCATTATTGGTGGATGAGGATGAAGAAGGATATAGTTGCACATGTATCTCGATGTCTAAATTGTCAGCAAGTAAAGTACGAGCATCAGAGATCTAGTGGTTTGCTTCAGAAGTTATACATTCCTAAGTGGAAGTGGGAACATATCACTATGAATTTTGTTGTTGGACTCCCATGAACTCAGAAGAAGTTCAACACGGTATGGGTCATTGTGGGTAGGTTGACCAATTTAGCACATTTTATTCCAGTGGTAGTTACATATTCTTCAGAGCGGTTAGCTGAGAACTACATCTGTGAGATCGTCCGTCTTCACGATGTGCCCATGTCTATCATTTCTGATCGAGGTACGCAGTTTACCTTACACTTCTGGAGGGCCGTACAACGTGAGTTGGACACGCAAGTTGAGTTGAGCACAACATTTCGTCTCTAGACGGACGGACAATCCGAGCACACTATTCAGATATTGGAGGATATGCTTCGCGCTTGTGTTAAGGATTTCAGGGGTTCTTGGGATCAGTTCTTGTCGCTTGCGGAGTTTGCCTACAACAACAGCTACCAGTCGAGCATTCAGATGGCTCCCTATGAGGCATTATATGGGAGGCAATGCCGTTCGCCAGTTGGATGGTTCCAGTCGGGGGAGACTAGGTTGTTGGATACAGATTTGATCAGGATGCCTTGGATAAGGTCAAGATTATTTAGGATCGATGCTACACCCCATTTTTTGTACGTGAAAGTACGTCGAGTCAATTAATGTAAGCTTGAAAATGAGATCCTATTTGAAAGTATATAAAGTGATTTAATGATATTATGTCCCATTTTCGAAAGCCTTTAAAAGTTATCATTCGGAGACAAATGTTTCTAAGGGGAAATGTTGTTACACCCCGTACTTCAGACGTCACTGTCATTATAGGATTATCTAATGTAAGCTCAAAAAGGACGAAATCCTTCTACAAGGATAAGAAAGGTTTACCGAAGTCTTAAGTAAGTTAAGATGAATATGAGACTTGTTAATCATGATTTAAATGAGTTTAAAGTTATTATATGACTATATATGATGTTTGGATATGAAATATAAAGTTTGGGAAAAATCGGATTTAAGTTGCGAAAAACACCGACTAAGGATTTGCCTTATAATACATATTTTTGAGCAATATATTTCGTAAGCTTTATGATGTATTTTTGGGACATATTATATACCAAATTGAAGGAGAGTCTAATTTCTAAATCATTTAACCGTTCGTCGATACAATATCGGAGTAGAGAGATATTCGTATTTTTGCGAGACTGCGCAAGCAGCACCCATGGGACCCACAAAGTCGGGGAAAATTTTCAGCTTGTATTTAAGTCAATTCTCCGTGGTTTTAACTCATTTTTCTGGTCCAAAATAGTTCCTAAATCCTCCTAAATTCTCTCCAATGGTTCCTCCATGATTCTAGGGCGAGAACCTAAGATGAAAACATGAATCCAACGCTAGAAATCCCGTGGTGCTTGCTAGATCGTAGTTCTTCGTCTTGTGGCTGTTTTGGAGCGTTCTTCAAAGGTAAGTGACCTCATATTTCATGTTTTTCTTGTTAATTAAGGTAATAATTAGTCCCTCCTTCATATATATAATATTTTCAAGGCGAACTACAAGTGTTTACACACCAACTTGAACACCAAAAGTTGATTCAAGAAGAGAATACAACACCTATAGTGTTGGGGTTATTGAGGATAGTTGTGGGTTATTCTTGGCTAACGTTTCATATTTTTTCTACTGTTTAAGGTGAGTATAAAATCTTACTACATGTACTTGAAGTTGTTTGTATGTTGGTTGCATTATTTAAGCAAAATATTACAATAGGAGACTTGAAATAGTTTGAGATGTTATGGGTTTTAATGGACTATTTTGGAAAGGTTGTTTCCATGAGCTATAAATGGATGAAAAATGGTGAAAATAACTTGATTATGATATGATTTCTGTTGTTATACATATCTATATGTTTATCAAGTGAATTGGTGAAGGAAGCATACGAAACTTGAGATTGGAAGTGAAGTTTAGCTTAAGTCACTTCTATGGTGTTGTATTGCCATAGAGGGCTGTTGCAAGCTAAATATAACTAGGATTTCGAGTTGAAGATACTGTAGGAGGTATGTATATTATGTTCTTGCATGTGCTTAAGGTTATCTTGACATTTATTAAGTTAAATGGATGGACTAGACATGAACTAGTGAATAAAGTTGCTAATTGAGTATAATTGGAGTTATGGATTGTTTTCTTTATTATAAATATATGGTATAATGCTGGAATCATTGATGAATGACTTCATTATCATATTAATGATGCTAGTAAGTGAAAGTAAGAAGTCTATAAGGGGTGATATGGGGTATACAGATTCCAATTGGGCTTGTAGCTCGTCGTGAAGTAGTTGTGACTTGTTGTTGTTATGTGGTGTCTTGTTATTGATAATTATGTATTGCTGGATTTATCTGGTCATTGTTATTGGTATATGGTATTGGAGGAGGCTCTTGTTACATGGGAGATACTGCCCAAATTTACATAAATGAGCTACTAGTTTAAGTTGCGGACTTAGCCTTTACTCAACACTGATTTTGGATCTCCTTATGCTATGGTAGATTGAGTTGAGTTGTTTGAAGAATTGCTTGGAAGGTATTAAGGACTCAGTGGAATTAAGGTATGTTAAAGCTATCCATTTTTTCCTTTTGGCATGATCCATATGATACAAACGAAACGTGCAAACACGAAACTTTCATAAATAACTCTATTCATAGAAGTACTAGGGGTGCCTATGTTCTTGATTCCCCCCATGTGTCATATTATTATATCTTTTGTTCATGGGTTTCAGGAAAATACGTAAGTTGCTAAAGTTTATCCGAAGGCATACTGATTTTATGACATTCCGAAAAATATTACTGACTTACTTTATTATGCATTGCATTCATTTATACATGTACATTGACCCATGACCAGATGACGTTATATACGCGTATATTATATGTATATGGGATATGAAAAAAGGATACGGCATTATAAATGTACCACCACCTGATCAGCTGGTATACGTTGATGATTTCGCCCACAGTGGTTGAGATGATATGATGGGATGCCCTAAAAGGCTTGATGATTTTATATACACATATACCTATGCATGGTATGTCATTTATGCGCACATGCATGACCTTATTAATTTTCATGATTCACAGAGCTATTCAGAGTTACAGGTTGAGTTCTTTACTCCCTGTTTCTTTCATGTCTTTTATATACTGCTTTCATGCCTTACATATTCGGTACTTTATTTGTACTGACGTCCTTTTTTGCTTGGGAATGCTGCGTTTCATACCCGCAGGTCCCGATAGACAGGTTGAGAGTCTTCCTAGTAGGCTATCAGCTCAGCGAAAGGTGTTGGTACACTCCACTTGCTCCGGAGTTGCCTATCTGGTTAGTATGATTTGGACATGTATTGATTGGTATGGCGGGGCCATATCTCGATCTTTATGACATTTATGTACTCGTAGAGGCTTGTAGACAGATGTCATGTATATGGATACTTGTATGGACTTGTCGGCATATGTTTTGAGTATACAAATGATCATGTCGGCCTTATAGGCCCGTAGGTCACATGCATAAGTTTCTATATCATGTTGGGTCATCCCATGTCGAGTATTCTCTTGTGTTTAATTCTAGTTATCTTATGACGGCCTTTCCGGTTCATTTACCCATGATAGTATGATAAGAAGGATACGTTATGTTGGTACTCGGTTGAGTTAGGCACTGGGTGCCCGTCGCGGCCCTACAGTTTGGGTCGTGACAAAAGTGGTATCAGAGCAATTCTGTCCTAGGGAGTCTACAAGCTATGTCTAGTAGAGTCTTGTTTATGGGTGTGTTGTGCACCACACTTATAAGAAGGAGGCTAGAAGGCATTTTGGACTGTCACTCTTTCTTCTTACTCTAGATCGTGTGGTAGAGCTTAGTTGTAAGAATTCAAACTACTAAATTTTATTTTATTCGTAATACAACAATACCTACATCTAGAAAGACAGTTGGTAAGAGATTGAATGTGGCTGTTGAAGAATTGAGTCAGAGGAACTCGATTTTGCATCATGCTTATGATGAGTAAATGTGAGGTCTTCAGCAGATCATGTATGTACTAAGATGTGTAAGATTCTTGATAAGGATCCCTAAGGCAAGAATATCTATCCACCCATATGGTAAAAATTAATAAGAGAATCAGAAGGTAGATAAAAGTTTCGGCAAGTAAAAGAAGCAAGATGAAGAAGGGCACGAGGTACCTAGTTAATGAAGATTATCAGTATTTGCAATACAAACAGAAAAATACAAACATTATGAGTTACTTTCAATAGTAATAGAGTAATACACAATTGGCCACACTCATCTTAATTATGCCCTATGGGAGTCAACAGATATAGTTTAAGAGAAGGATAGGATATCAGGATCCAGCTGGGGTTAGAGTAACCCAAAAATAGTGGATGGATTGTTATCATTAGCTAACATTTCCGAAGATAGTGCAAATGTGGTAATAGATCTCCTTGTGAGACACCCAGATGGTGAACTCTAGAATTGTACCGTCAGATATGAATACTAGAATGTTCAGAAATTGCAGAAGATAGGCAGTGGAATCCTAGAAGGGATAAATATTTACCTTAGTATGACTTCAACCCCGAGTGAAAAAAAGAGAATGTTAGGCATTCCGAAGAGCCAGTGAGATGAAGCAAGGGGAGCAAAAAGTGAAAGAACGTTTTATTGAAGTTTCCAGAATAAAGTGATAGACAAAAATATTATTCAAAGAATAAGAAGAGAGTAAATGAAGCACCATGAGTAATATTTGATATATGGGAGATAACGGTAAATCAAAATATGACACGATGACAGAGTCTATAGTCAAGTGAAGGAAAAGACAAGAGGAGACATGCCTTGAAACAATAGAAGAGTATAATCCATAAAGTCATATCCTTCTTTCGAGAAATAAGTTGGTGACTCCAACGTGATTACCAGAAGGAAATGTTAGACCCAGAGTAATAGAAATTAGTATGAGCTAGTGAACAAGATAAACTGAATATGAATTAGGGACCGAATGATTTGACAATAGCCAATATCATAAGAATTTTAGATATCAGGTTCCGGCTATAATAGAATGGACAATAGAATAATAGCCTTTAAAGGTCATTCAAGAAGACGCTTCCCTAAAGCGAGCATTGTGAGCAAAGTTAAACTTAAGGGACTAAGTGTGCCAGTTACACTAGGTGTTACTCTCGTGCGTAAGAACTTTAGTTATCCTTGGTATAGAAGGGTTACTGCAAGGCGGGTAAGATGTCAGTAAAGATTTGAAAAGATGCCAAAGATGAAGATGTAACTATGGAATAGTAAAGAAAGAATGCGGTAAAAAGCTGAAAGGAATGAGATTGCATTTATTCAGATCCTATCGATACGATACGACTCCAAAAGATTTTGCAAGCATGATGCCGGGGAGAGGCAGTAAGGGTTCCACACCAGATGATACTGATAAATAAGTGGGAATGAACACTCGATACATAAGGATCCAGTACGAGAGGTAAGTTAAGACAAATGACATAACCCAAGAGGGGTTACACAGAATATAGATATAAGAATGGACCAACGAGTAGTATGTAGTGGATTCAGGAAGAGTCTAGTTATGGCTAGACAAGAGGATACAAATAAATCAATAGATCATGCAAGATAAACATAGTGAACCCCAACATAGGGAATCCAGTCTCGCAGATACGAGATCGCAATTATTGAAAAATTTTCAAATAGGAGTTGGGGTAGTTAAAGGTATTGTATAAGTGTTCCAGAAATAAAAGAGAGTGCCACTGGGGAGACATTCAAAATTTCAGTTCATAAGTAACCCTACGAGCACAAAGGCGCGGAGGTATGTAACTAAGGATAATTATAGGTGAGTAAGAACATCAAAGATTCCTTCGGGTATGCGATGTAATAAGCTCGTAGCTTTACAGGAGTCAGAGGGTCTCCACTATGTACTACCCCGAAAGACTAGATGAGGAAATAAGGAAGAAGACTTCAACCTAAGCATAGAACATAAAGAAGAAATGGTCTTGTAACAACAGTCTCACTACAATATTATATACACTCCATAAGAAAGTGGCACCATCATGGCTAATGAACGGGAAGTATAAATCAAAGCTGATATTTGAGATCATATGAGTTACAGAAAATTCCAGTATTCGTGGGTAACAAGATAAGCCAAGTATTCATGCAACAAGTGACAGAACGACCAAGAAAAGTAATTACTTACATTTAAAGACAACTTAGAAGGCGCGAAAGAAAATCTATGGTGCTAGCAATTTAAAGAAAGATTGTGAGTATTATAAATAGATTTGTGTTGGTCGCAAGCTAAAGTATGATAGAGTGACAAGGTTTTAAGTAGACAAGAGTAAGGTTATAAAAAAATAAGTGAGAAGGTGATGAGAGCAGGTAAGGCCTCGAGATTAAGCCTATCAAAACAAGAGAGCTAATAGTTTTCCTGAGTTATAGAAAGCTCGGTACAGTCTAAAGGAAATCAAATGAGTATAAAAATATGAGCAATTAGAAGAGATGAAATGTTTCCATGATAGTAGAATAAGGGTGTAATGGTGATAGATAAGAGGATGACGTTTACGCTTTTGAATGAGTAATGATTTTAAGAAAAAGGATTCCATGCATTGCATGGGATTAGAATACCCATATAAGATGAATCATTTCGGGATGCTATGAAATACGATTATTGAAGTATAGTATCACCCCTAGGTGGATCAGAAAAATCACTTCAGATGTTCCCCGATGAGACGTGAGCCCTAGTGACAATGTATTACGTAAGAGGTTTCAAGTTATCAGTGGTAGATATAGATCAACATTAAGGTGAATCAACAATAGATGGATAAAAATTCCAAAGTATAAGAGGAGGTTATGATGAAATTCTTTAGATGAATAGTAATAAGGAAGANCTATCAAAACAAGAGAGCTAATAGTTTTCCTGAGTTATAGAAAGCTCGGTACAGTCTAAAGGAACTCAAATGAGTATAAGAATATGAGCAATTAGAAGAGATGAAATGTTTCCATGATAGTAGAATAAGGGTGTAATGGTGATAGATAAGAGGATACGTTTACGCTTTTGAATGAGTAATGATTTTAAGAAAAAGGATTTCATGAATTGCATGGGATTAGAATACCCATATAAGATGAATTATTTCGGGATGCTATGAAATACGATTATTGAAGTATAGTATCACCCCTAGGTGGATCAGGAAAATCACTTCAGATGTTCTCCGATGAGACGTGAGCGCTAGTGACAATGTATTACGTAAGAGGTTNAAATAAAATATAGCAATAGTGGTACATTCAACAAAGTACCAAGCGAAGAACTTCAGTATACCTATAGATGCTAGAGGGATAGCTTGTCGTAGTCCTATATATGTTCACAAAGTGAGGCCTAAAGATTGGCTAAAAGCTGGAGAAAAATGAGAGAAGAGTCGCATAGGCGCACATACAAGGACAAACTCATACAGACTATATGGTATAAGGTAGCAGTAGTTACGAGATTGGAAGAATTCTGACCATGAGTCGTAGCGTGAGAAAGATGCCTAAAGGGGGGAATGCCCTGGCCTTTGAATTTATTTATAGAACCATTGCCTAGATGGCAAAGGACAATATTAAAGTATTCATAAGAGCCATACGTTATGAGAATGATAAGCGCATCAGTAAACATTCGAGGACGAATATTCCAAAGGGGGGAATGATGTTACACCCCATAGTTTTGTACGTGAAAGTACGTCGTAAGTCAATTGATGTAAGCTTGAAAATGAGATCCTCTATGAAAATATATAAAGTGATTTAATGATGTTACGTCCCATTTTCGCAAGCCTTTAAGAGTTATCATTCGGGGACAAATGTTTCTAAGGGGACATATTGTTATACCCCATACTTTAGACGTCACTGTCATTATAGGATTATCTAATGTAAGCTCAAAAAGGACGAAATCCTTCTACAAGGATAAGAAAGACTTACCGAAGTCTTAAGTAAGTTAAGATAAATATGAGATTTGTTAATCATGATTTAAATGAGTTTAAAGTCATGGTATGACTATATATGATGTTTGGATATGAAATATAAAGCTTGGGAAAAATCGGATTTAAGTTGCAGAAAAAACCGACTAAGGATTTACCTTGTAATGAAGCTTTTTAGGCAATATATTTCGTATGTTTTATGATGTCTTTTTGGAACATATTATATACTAATTTAAGGTATTTGAGTCTAGTTTCTAACTCATTTAACCGTTCATCGATACGATATCGGAGTAGAGAGATATTCGTGTTTTCGCGAGACTGTGCAAGCAGCACCCATGGGACCCACAAAGTCGGGAAAAGTTTCTAGCTTTTATTTAAGTTAATTCTCCGTTGTTTTAACTCATTTTTCTGGTCCAAAACAGTTCATAAATCCTCCTAAATTCTCTCCAATAGTTCCTCCATGATTCTAGGGTGAGAACCTAAGATAAAAACATGAATCCAACGCTAGAAATACCGTGGTGCTTGCTAGATCGTAGTTCTTCGTCTTGTGGCTATTTTGGAGGGTTCTTCAAAGGTAAGTAACCTCAGATTTCATGTTATTCTTATTGAATAAGGTAATAATCAGTCCCTCCTTCATATATTAGATTTTCAAGGCGAACTACAAGTGTTTTCATACCAACTTGAACACCAAGAGTTGATTCAAGAAGAGAATACAACACCTATAGTGTTCGGGTGTTATTGAGGATAGTTGTAAATTGTGCTTGGATGAAATTTCGTGTTGTTTCTACTGTTTAAGGTTAGTATAAAATCCTACTATATGCACTTGAAGTTGTTTGTGTGTTGGTTGTATTATTTGAGCAAAATACTACAAGAGGAGACTTGAAATAGGTTGAGGTATTATGGGTTTTAATGGAATGTTTTGGGAAGGCTGTTTCCATGAACTATAAATGGCTGGAAAATGGGAAAATAACTTGATTATGATATGGTTTCTGTTTTTATGCATGTCTATATATTTATCAAGTGAATTGGTGAAAGAAGCATACGAAACTTGAGATTGAAAGTGAAGATTAATTTAAGTCAGAGGTATGTATATGGTGTTCTTGCATGTTCTTAAGGTTATCTTGACATTGATTAAGTTAAATGGATGGACTAGACATGAACTAGTGAATAAAGTTGCTAATTGAGTATAATTAGAGTTATGGATTATTTTCTTTGTTATACATATATGGTATAAAGCTAGAATCAATGATGAATGATTCATTATCATGTTAATGATACTAGTAATTTAAAGTAATAAGTCTATAAGGGGTGATATGGGGTATACAGATTCCAATTGGGCTTGTAGTTCGTCATGAAGTAGTTGTGACTTGTTGTTGTTATATGGTGTCTTATTATTAATAATTATGTATTGCTGGATTTCTCTGGTCATTGTTGTTGGTATATGGTATTGGAGG
>AWOL01S0016710.1:36036-46682 GCA_000715115.1 Nicotiana otophora | reverse complement strand
ACATTAAGGTGTATTTTCTAATTGTGTGTCCATGCCAATGATCGACTCACATAAGGTTTATGTAGCATGACCTATGTTTGCTAGAGTAAATTGTTTCCTTATTCTTGGAATTGGACTAAATGCTGCGAGATGTTATGTCAGTTGACCTGACAAAGCCGCTCTGTGAGACTAATGGAATTTTAAAAAAAGGTTCGGAGGGGTAAAAAATACAACCCTCGCATGCCATTGTGTGTGATAGTGTACGGCCAAGACTTAATAGGAAAGAATGTGATGATAGTGTATAGAAAGCAGTAATAGATAGTGTGATAACTGTAATAACATTAAAGCTGGTAGATAAGTACATGCTGAACAAGTAAGGCAGGTAAGCACGCACTTTCCAAAATCAAGCACAGTTAAAGTAGAATATAAACAAACATTCCTAAATTCCAAATCTAGTTTGCTAAGATCAGAACCTAAGTGTAATCCACAACAGAGTCAATATGCTGTTACACCCTATTTTGTACGAATCAAAACAAGATTCAACTAGTGGTTTCCCTATTGATGATAAAAGAGAGTCGTCCCCTAATATTTAAAGGTATACTAGGGTACCTATTCAATTGTTAAATCATTAACCTATTAGTCTTCTAACCAGAGAGATTTGGGTAAGGGTTCTTGTTCTTCTAAGGGGAAGGTGTTAGGAACCCCCTAGAATCCGCCTAAGGTAGCTCCATCGAATTTAGACTAGGTTTGGGGAATTTGATGTATATATTCTACTTAGTTAGTGCTTAAAAGTATATGATTACTTTATGTTATATTTTAAAACTTATCATTTTGTAAGGGAAGTAGTATATATACTTTGAAAAGAGAGTGTAAGTTGTATTTTAAATAAAAGCCTTTGAAATGCCTATACAATTAAAAGAGTGTTGAAAACGGGTTTATAATACTTATACTTACTAACTTTGTAAAATGGGGTTAAGTTTTTAAATATCCAACTTTCGAAATAAGGTGTATATTTGTATAAAGTAAGGACTACGAAGGAAATGGGTTTAGATATTACCTTAGAAATTGATTTCAAGTCTTATACCCATGTTCCGAAGAAAAATCGTTTGAGGATATTTGATTTGCAGCAGAGTTCATTTGGTTTGTAGAAAGCCCGACATGGAAATTACTTTCTGATTTTGGTTGTTAGAAAGAGAGATTGTCGCTTCTAAATATGTTTTGCACTTAGAGAAATTCATTAAAAACGGTTAGTGTTTGAGAGTGAAGACTAGATAATAGAGATTTAAATAAATTAAAGTAATTTAACTACTAAAGGGATAGTACTTCTTTTATTTTTACCTATGGTTTTAGGCTTGCCTGGGTTGTTAAAGTAACTCAAAGAAATGAGGAAAACATTCACTCAAATATTATCAAAGTTGTATACATAAAATAATAGTAGCAAACCTATAAGATCGATAAAGGAAAGGAAATAGACCCATGGTTTGGGCCTGAAGGAAGTTAGGCCCAGTGAACAGCGAACACACAGCAGCAGCTTCAACGACTCTAAATTCAAGCTAGAACTTGGGCCTGAGTTCTTGAGAACTCAACAGGACCAGTTTGGTCACATGTGTAATGAAAAAGAAAGACATTAGATACATGGTCCAATATAACACTTAAATAAAAGTAATATAAATGCATGGCCCAAGACAGAACTATAACAAGCATTAGTAATTAGCAATGCAAATAAGCTAATGTAAAGTTAAAACAGAGTAAAGAAAATTATAGTGAAGCCTTTTCTTTCTTTTAACACTAACCCTAAAGAGATTATAAAATGTCAATGATTAAGGTCTTAAGGTAAAATTACAATCATGGCCAAGACACCGTTTGGATCCCTGGCACTTCAAAGTTCACTAGGGTCTTAGGGACCCCGAGCAGTGCTTGTGTTACGGAGAGTATCTTAACTATAATGACCCGACCGTTTATTTTGAGCTCTAGGGCATCGTTCGGCGGTTTGAGGCCTTGAGTAGCCTAACTTCATGCATTATGACTTGTATGCGTAGTCGGATTTTATTTTCGGGAAGTTCGATTGATTTGGATGGAAAATTCTAAATTCGGATGCTTTAGGTTGGAAGAGTTGACGGAAGTTGTCCTTTTCAGTAAATAACCTCGGAATCGGGATTTGGAGGTTCCAATAGGTTCATATGATGATTTTGGTCTAGGTCGTATGTTCGGGTTGAATATCGGGTGGTCCGGGAGCATTTCAGCGTCTATTATGGAAGGTTAGCATTTTGGAAGTTTAAGAATTTCTTAAGTTTGATTTGAAAAGAATTTTAATGTTATCAATGTCTGTTTGGAGTTCAGAGCCTTGGAATAGGTTCGTATCGTGATTTGTGGCTTGCACGCAAAATTTAGCGTCATTCCGGGATGTTTAAGAACAATTAGGATACGTTCGGCAAAGTTGGAATGTTTGAAAGTTCAAAAAAATGTTTTGATCATTGATTCGTAGTTTTGATGTTGTTTGGCATGATTTGAGGGTTCGACTAAGTCTATATTGTGTTTTGGGTTGTGTTGGTACGTTTGGATTGGGTCCTGGGGGTCCTCGGGTTTGAAACGGATTGAAACTTAGAATTGAGGACATGCTGTTGCTGCTGAAGTCTGGTGTTATCACACCTGCGAAAGGAGTGGCCGCAGGTGCGGTCATGCAGGTGCATAGGGGCCATCGTAGGTGCGATGTTTGTTAAAGGGACCTGGGAGTGCAGGTGCAAGGAAAATTCCGCACCTGCAAAGTCACAGATGCGAAGAAGTGATCATAGAAGCGGAAGGAGCTGGGCAAGACTGGAGTCGCAGAAGAGGAAGGGCTCCGCATGTGCGAGTGTGCAGGAGCGAACATGGGTCCGCAGAAGCGGATTTACCTAGGTTTAGGGAGAACCGCACCTGCGATGGTTTTGTCCGCAAGTGCAGCTAGTGGTCCGATGGTGCGAATGTCGCTGGGCAATAATGCTTTTAAATCGTGACTCAGCTCTCATTTCTCTCATTTTTCTCTTGGGTGGCAGAATCTGGGGAGCTATTATGAGGGGGTTTTCATCATGCAATACAAGGTAAGTAATTCCTCACTTGTTAAAAACTAAATATAAGGTTTATATGTGGATTTAAGGATGAAAATGTATGGAAATTGTGGAATTTTGGTAGGAAACCTAGAATTTGGTATTTTTGAATTTTGACCACGAAATTGGACATGGAATTGGGAATAAATTATATAGTTGAGATCTTAATGTTATGGGTAATGTTTATCTTCAAATATTTTTGAAATCCGGGCACGTGGGCCTGAGGGTTGACTTTTCGAGCGGAGATGGGAGGTGTTATAAATTAATTACTTATGATGTCAGAGTATATTTTTATTGGTTTTCATGATTGTTTAACTAGCTTTAGATCGACGGGCATCACCTTGAGGTGTTAGAGTGGCGTTGGAGCCGGTTGTGGAACTTCGAAGCGAGGTAAGTCTCTTGTCTAACCTTTTGAGGGGGAAACTACCCCCTAAGTGATATAATTGTTATGTGCTACTAGTTGTGGGTACTACGTACTCACGTGGTGACGAGTGTCTGTATGTATCTAAAGCATGTTTATGTCCGGGGGGACTTAGGACTTTATCATGTAATAGTTGAATTATTTGAATTCATTCTGCTGGCCTAATTAATTGAATTTATAATTAAAACTAATTGAGATATATATATATATATACACACACACATATAGTAGGTCGATCTTTATCACCTCGAGTTGTTTGGCAAGTTATTTGAGAAACGGTAAAGGTTATATTCACTTTGTACTCATATATTGTATTGTAAGAACGTGTCTCATAATTCAATGACTTTCTTCCTTTCTTGTGGAGCGGGCCGAATGCCTTGATAGTATAATAGATGCATCTATGGTTCGTGGTGCTCGACCCTCGGAAGTGTACACATTATTCTGGATCAGGTCGAACGACCTCTACATAATCGTGCGTTATATCGTTGGCAGTCCGAATATTCACGGGATTATCTTTCCACTGATGCCTGGCACTTTATATGGTATTCCTTATCCGTTTGATTCTGGCACTTGATATATCTGAGTTTTTGAGGTAGAATACAAGATTGAGAAATTCATACCTCTAAAAGAAATATTTGGAAGATGATGTAACTAGCAGATTTAACCCATTTTTGTTGTATGCTTCATATCTACTTATGATTTATTATATTGCTTTATTGGACCTCTAGTAAGTATCGATATCGACCCCTCGTCACTATTTTTCTAGGGTTAGGACAGATACTTATTGGGTACGCGTTAATTTACGTACTCATGCTGCACTTCTACACTAAATGTGCAGGATCCGACATGTTCATCTGGTGGTCATCTTGGCGCGTAGGCGCAGCTGCAGATGAGACTTTATGGTGAGTTGCATTCCAGGCTACACATCGCAGCCCACAGAGTCTTCATCGTACTATTTACTTTATCCTGTCTTATTTACATTCGGGACAGATGTTGTATTATTATTGTATTCCTTAGTAAATGCTCATGCATTTGTGACACCGGATTTTGGGATATGGTAGTTGTTGCTTACGAATTTATATATCATTATCGCCTTTCATTTCTTTTATAAACTTCTACCTATGTACGTCCCATGGATTTAAAAGGGTGAATTTCCTTCCTTAATAAAATTTATGATTTCGGAAGTAATAAAATGAACAATTAGTGTGATAGTTCACCATTAGCTTGCCTGACGGCGATGTTGGGTGCCATCACTGCCTATAGTGGGTTTTGGGTCGTGACATTAACTACAAACTAAACTTTACTCCTAAATACCCTTAAACACTCGCATTTACTACTCCCTATAGGTTTGAGTTCCAATGAGGCACTCATTAGAAATTTCAATTCAACAGTAACAATAACACATGGATATGCACATTCTCACAGCAACTATACAGAATATCATCATGATTATGAGACAACCAATTTCACCCTTGTAGACACAATCCAAACACAAATATAGTATGCACCGTGAGTATTTTAAACATGTTCCGTATGATCAAAGAAACCAATCACAGGTTCACAAAGAGGATAAGAACATCAGCAGATCACTTTAGGAAACCCAAACAGCTAGGGCATGCAACTTAAAGAGTATGAAAAATACAGAGTTCAAGCTCACATAGGTTCCTAGTCATGATCACATCATTTTAACCGCCTATGTTTAAATTAATCAAGAGTTTATCCATAGACTAGGCCTTAACTTGTATTAAATGCCTAAGTTAACAACTTCATTTAGAATCTCTAAAGTGTATTAGAAGAGATGCTTATGCAAATTAACAGGTCAATGTCACCCTAAGTAGATGACATGATTACTTTCTTCTAAAGCTCTCAATCTCATGCTCATACCAACTTCATTACGAGTTAAAGCATGCTACTATACTCAGGTAGGGAAGATAACATCAGAAGTTTCCTTTAAGTTCACAAGTCAATTATAGATAACTTATGTAAGCTTAGTGAGGCTCAGTGATAATGGAGGTACAAGTATGAGCATGAAGGGTAAGAAGAGCTCTTGTTAAAAAAAAAAGATGAGTGCAAAACTCCCAAGAGATAGCATTCAAATATACATGAGACATTCTTACTGGATTACAACATTACAAACATAGTGGAGTACCATGGAATGAGACTAACAGTGTTATTATAGAAGTTCAGAACAATGAAAATTTTATATTAAGTATACCTGGTTTAGTTTTACAAGTTAAGGGTGATGATTTAATCATGGTGAAGTTCGGTTCAGCTTACCAACATAATTGACAATGCTCACTCAGAGCAGATGCAATTTTAGTCCAATCCCTAAGGCATAATTTAAGCTAAGTGAGTAACAACTGACAAGATGCACAGAAGAATAACTGTAGAAGTTCATTAGAGATTAGTCTAATTACTTTAGAGCATTGTTTTATATAGTGAGACTAACTTATGGGATCAAGCAGTTATGAAAATGGAGAGAAACCATTTACACTGATCATTCAAGTACTATAGAATCACAGAAGCACATTAGGAGGAAGAGATGATATACCCAAACTAAGATGACAGTCTTCTATTCATCATTAAAAGTTCATATCCATTTTAGTTTAATTTATCAAGTAAACCATTTAAAATGTAAATAACACCAAGGCAAATTAGTATAGCACACACGAAGTCCATAGTAGGACATCAAGGAGGTCCAAAGTCAAGACAAGTATATTGGATCATTAAAGTTCTTGGTTAATTAAATAAGCTCAGCAGCATATAGACTACTCAACACAAAGACACATTCACTAGGATTACAAGAGTAGTTGACTAGTACATGGTTTGTTTTTAGATTGTTGAGGAAACATACAACTCCAAAGTTTGATAATCAATCTTGAACTAATGAAAAATACATTAAGGTAGAGATAACTATTCATAACATATCATAAGCAGGGTTAATTAAAAGAAAACAACAAAATAAACATGATTTTATTTAAATGACTAAAAGAGAAGAAGGGTCAAGGCTCACTAACCTTCCTTTGAGCAGCAAACCAAATGAGGATTTGTCACGACCCAAAAATCCAACTAGTTGTGATGGCATCTATCCCAGCCTGCTAGGTAAGCTAATTAACAGCAATCTAATTCAATGAGATTTACAGAGAAAATAAATGATGAAATAACTGAACTTTTATACACTTCCCAAGGACTAGTAATACAAAGCATGAGCTTATAAGATTTAGAGTTAACAAAGCTGGAATGAAATAAATACATCATATGTTTGAAATATACATGAACAAATTAATAATTCTAAAGGTACCAAGAACAAGAAGAAGCTATGACCGGAACGCATGTACCTCTCCAATGTCATCTCCCGCCATACGCAACAACATCAGCATCCAAAATCTCCACGCAAGGTACAAAACTGTAGTATGAGGACAACCAACCCCATGTACTCAATAAGTAATAAACCTAACCTTAGGTTGAAAGTAGTGAGAAGCTTGGACAATGGTCAGAGTCCAACACCAACAGCCAGGAACAAATTGTAACAATATAAATAAGCAGCACAAGTAATAAATCAAAGATATGATGCTCAACTCGTTCACAGTCACGGAAAGTAGGCATGCTTCTCAAGTATAATAGTAAAACCCAAATCTTTCACCGAAATCACCAAAATATGAGTAAATCTAAAAAATATGATTTTTACCAAAAAGATTCAACAACCGATAGGAAGTTTCATTATCAGATGGCATGAGGAAAGTACATCTATATGCCTACATATCAATGTGCATGTAAATGTCTTGAATGTCACAATACCGTACAACATGAGGAAATGCATCTTAATGCTTACATGCCAAGTATGCCTGCCAACTATAATGCAACACGGTGATAAAACCATATGCATACTCTCGGGGTATTAATTTGCTCAGTCCTCCCAGTCACTCCGTCCTCACAGTTACTCAGTCCTCACAATCGCTCGGCACTCGCAATCGCATTCAGTAGGTACCTGTGCTCACTGCTGGTAAGTCACACTCCATAGGGGCGGATCCTGTCCAAGAGCTAATATAAGACAATCATGGCATGAATCAATAAAGTCTGATGCAGCGTGCAGCCCGATCCCATAAATATCACTCACAATCAGGCCCTCAGCCTCACGCAGTCATCATCCTCTCCAGTCTCTCGGCCTCACAAATCTCATGCCAATCATCCCAAACAATGATAATATGATGTGAGACAAATGATTACAGAGACTGAGATATGATATGCAATAAATGAGTATGACTAAGTATGTAATTGCAATTTGTGCAAATAATTCAACAACAGAAATGACCTCAGTGTGTCCCAAAAGGATAAATATAGCCTAAACATGGTTCCTAACAAGGATCACAGCTCAATTACTCTATCACATAGAAATTTCATGGACAGAAACAAGATTAGGTCACTACACAATAACACAAATTCAATCGAGTCAAAATTCACATAGTGCATGCCCGCATGCCCATCACCTAGCATGTGCGTCACCTCAACACCAAACACATAACATATATATTCAGGGGTTCATACCCTCATCTCCAAGTTTAGAAGTGTTACTTACCTCGAGTAAGCCAAATCCAATACCGAGCAAGCCAACGATACTCTGAAAATTCCACCCCACCTATACTAACCTCCGAACGGTTCAAAACTAGCCAAAAGCAACTCAAAAACATCAAATAATGCAAAAGAAAGCAAACAAAATCGATAAAGGTGGAATCTTTCATCAAAAGCCCAAATTCAACCCAAAGGTCAAACCCGGGCCCGAACCTTGGAACCCAACAAAACTCACAAAACTAACAACACATTCAATTATGAGTCCAACCATACTAGTTTCACTCAAATCTGACTACGAATCGATATTCAAACCTCAAAAATCCACGTTATGAAACTTTAGACAAAACCCCCCAATTTATCTCTTAAAATCATCAATCAAATGCCAAAAACGAAGTTAGATTCATGAAATATAATAAAAACTGAGTAGAGAACACTTACCCCAATCCATATAGTGAACATCGCCTAAACAAGCATCTCAATCCGAGCTCCATAGCTCAAAATATGCTAAAATATCTGAAACCTTCGAAATACAATACTTATAAGCACTGCCCAGGTGAACCCTTCGCGAATGCGGACAAACCGATAAAGACTTTCCACTGATGGGGAGGTTCTTTAACTAGCTAATTCACTTAGTGAGTCGGCTCTGACGCTCTCTGCGTTCGTGGGATCAACTCCACCTTAGATATCTCAAACCATCGTGTTCGCGATGAACAAAATAAACTGCCACCAAAATGCCTTACGCGTTCGCGTTGGTTCCCACGCGAACGCGATGCCCCGAGATGCCACACAGCACGAACGCGGCCCATATATCTATCACGCCCGGAACTTGGGGAGCGTGACCGGCACTCAACCGAGTGAACCCAGTCGAGCAAGCCTACGTTACATTAACCTCTCATCATAACTCATGCATGATTTATCAAAACATAATTAGATCTTGACTTTCATATTGAATACATTTGTCTCAATGGCGCATAAATTGTTTTCTTTTCTTTTTCTCTCGTGATGGGTATATAGCTTCAAAAATATCTGTGAACATAAATACATGACGAAACTCAAAACTTAAGTACATGACCTATAATGTACATGGAACTTCTATGACAATAGATACCTAAGTACATAAAACCAACTAGACTTGAATGCCCACTGGAATTGTAGCGGGCTCACCATAATCTGCTGCGCAGAAGATCCCTACCAAAGATCCATATCATCCTGTAGAAGTGTACCTGCATCCATTAAAAGATACAGTGCCCCCGGCAAAAGGGACGTGAGTACATGTGGAATAGTACTCGCATGTAAGGCATACAGAACAACATATGAAATCATGGTAATTCAAATAAGAGTCATATGAAGTACATCAAGAACTACGAAATATCCCTTAGATTCACATTTCAATTCTCGTTATGCTTACATCATTTTAAACTTCGTTTAGGATTAACTGAGACATATGAACTATGTGTGGAATACATAATATAAAGTAATTGAAACAACATGTACACACAAGGCAATGAAAATGGCACATAATGTCTGAGTTCCAATACGTCTTACTAGACCGTCCATATCCCTCTCTTATCTTACCCCTATACATTTCATAAACTGTCCTTAGTGTTCACATACCATATTATACACCTATGTGTTTCATAGACCGTTCATAGGATTTCATGCACAATACACCTATGTGTTTCATAGACCGTTCATAGGATTCACATATACCAAACAATACACCTGTGAGTTTCATAGACCGTTCACAATATTTACTTATACAATACACTTGTGTGTTTCATAGACCATTCAGAGTGTTCATTCATATTATATTATACACCTATGCGTTTCATAGCCCGTCCATAGAATTCACATATTATACACTTATGCATTTCATAGCCCGTCCATAGGGTTCATAACACATCATTATGCACATAACCATATATAAACTCAAAGCGACATGATTAAAATTACATTAAGATCATAAGTTCTCGAATCATTGGAACACTTCATGTTCATGCTCATCATGGACAAACATAGCTCATTACATTAGCACCTTAGCCCAATATCTTTTCTTAAGGTTCATCATCATTTAGCATAGGACATCTCCCTTTCATCTTGTTATTCACTCACTTGACATCTTGAGGTCATTAACTAAGTTCATGATTCTTGAGGACTTAACATCGAAGTCATTTACATACATTATTTCAGAAGCATACAACTATAGTTGAAACCATTGGGACATACAACACCTCATAATTCTCATTTAGGCAAACGATCACATTTCATGTTCATACTATCACTCCATTAGTACGTTCAACTACATCATTATTTCATTGGCTCCCTTTTTGTCATACATATTATTCTTCATTCATGGCACAGTGGCCGCATCTCATATTCCATACTTTTATTTCATTACTTTCAAGGCTCATCACCATAAATATCAACATAGAGAATATTCTTGAAGTACCGGATGAGTGGAGGTGGAGTACGGTAGTTCCATTGTATAAGAACAAAGGTGATATCCAGAGTTGTAACAATTATAGGGGTATCAAATTACTGAGTCATACCATGAAAGTGTGGGATAGGGTGGTTGAAGCGAGGGTAAGGATGAC
>AWOL01S0016710.1:0-34180 GCA_000715115.1 Nicotiana otophora | reverse complement strand
TAAGATAGCTAGTGGCAATGTTGTGGCTTACTATTTCGCTTTTTAGTGTATGTCCTATTTACTAGCTATCGCTTTTGCTTTGCATCTTTCCTCTAGATTTCACGGTGTTCCTATTTTTCTTATGATTGTTGTGGCGATACTAATATTTACTAATATTGTCTCCCTTTGCTTTGCATCTTTCTTCTGGATTTCATGGTGTTGCTATTTATCCTATGAGTGTTGCTGTGATACTAATATTGTCTCCCTTTTTGTCCTTTTGTCTTTATTAATTTTTTTTTTATGGGCCGAGTGTCTTTCGAAAACAGCCTCTCTACTCCTTCGGGGTAGGGGTAAGGTCTGCGTACGCACTACCCTCCCCAGACCCCATTAATGGGATTCTACTGGGTTGTTGTTGTTGTTGTTGTACCTTTCCCCAAACGGGCAATACACAATTTCAACTCACAAAACTGTAAAGGCTTAAAATACATTGGAATACTTACGAAGCGTAGCATTAGTTAGAACAACCACATTTGGACATGACTTGAGTACATAAGCTTTTGGGATAGTTCTATTTTCGGAGTCAATTTGGAATTATTGAATCAAGGCTCATTTCATAATATTTCACACATCATTTCATTTCATTGGCACCACTAGGAACAAATATAATTTTCATTCTTGGCACATTGGCCACACTCTATATCCCCAATTCCCTTACTTCACTTTCAAGCATCTTTATAGATTATCGACAACAAAGAATCTCTAATCACGACTTTTAGTACACCTATGAGCAATTAAGAGTTTTAGGCACATTGAGAGTTCTTACACAATTTGGCATAATAGCCTTCACTTGAAACACTACTTGGAGTCATAATATTTTTATATCCAACTCATGCTTTGAACACATTCCCGAAGGATAATATCATATGATAAGAGCATCCGGAACACATTTTGAACATATACCTTTCAATACAAAGCTTATTCGGAATAGTTAATTTATAAAGGATAACTCGGGACTTACAAGAACATCATGGGATTCAATTCTAGGAGAGAAGTTTAGCCAACATACCTTGCTTGATCTTTCCTTAGATTACTACAATGTTCCGGAAATCCTAGCAACTTCAATCTATTTAGAAACAAAACGAAATTGAATACAAATTAGGAAGATATTCATAGTTTCAGCTCATTTANTATTCGGTAGAAGGTGCATGTGGCTCCCATTGATGACAAGATGCGGGAAGCGAGGCTTAGATGGCTCGGACATGTTTAGAGGAGAAGCCCAGATGCTCCGGTACGTAGGTGTGAGCAGCTGGTTGTGGAGGGCACGAGAAGAGGTAGAGGGCAGNCTACAAGGTTCTTCTACAAGATTTCCTTCATTCCACAAGATTTATTTCACTTTACAACCCAATCTTTACCCATTTGGGCTCAACAATCTTCCCACAAACCTTATTGGTACCGACATGTATACATAATACTCTTACACCCAAGAATCATACTCCCAATCACCCATCTTTTACCCCAAACTCGAAATTGAAGACTAGGGTATGGAACCTTACCTCTTGAGTGAAGATCTTGTGAGATTTTCATTGTTGGATTTCAAAACTTGGACAAGATCTTGATGAACAAAGCACTTGAGCTTCTTCCTCTATCTAGAACACTCTCATTTCTCTCTAAAATCATCAAACAATTTCCAAAAATAAGCCCAAAAGGCTATTTATCAAAATTGGTCCGGGTTATAAAAATACGAAAATGGACCCTACGAACTCAGGTCTGCGGTAGCAGAATGGACCGCACAATGGGTATGCGGTCCGCACAATGGACCGCAAAACTGATGCCTATAACTGGGCTGCACTGGTCAGGTCTGCGACCATTTTGCGGTCCGTATAATGATTTTGCGGTCGTAGAATTGGCCGCAGAATCACATTCTGCCAGCCTTTGGTAATTTGGACATAACTTCTTATAGGAGTGTCCAAATGACGAACGGTTTGATGTGTTGGAAACTAGACTCAAAGGGATTTAATTTGATAGGTAGATCACCTCCTCAATAGTGATAGATTGGTAGCAGAATGCGTTTGAAGTAGGATCTTGTGCGAATTAAGATATCCTTTCCACTTAATGTATCCAATTTGTTCCACATAAATTCTTGCCATTCACAAAACTCCTTAGTATGTTCCAACACACCTTACGCATATATTTTCATTTCAAAATAATGTGGTTCTATCCTATGGGTCTCCTTTAATACTCGAACACATTATTTCCAAATACTGTTGGTGCACTTTAAAATCATAAATCATTAGGAAATTTTAACGGGGCCTTACAATATCGCGTACGCGAAGAAGGGTGTTCCAGTTCCCAGCTCACCATCGCGAATGCGACCACCCCCAATGCAAACGCGAAGCCCAAGTCCCACATAAATCGCGAACACAACTCAGCACTCGCGAACGTGAAGAGATAAAACATCGCAGTCCAATTTCTTATTCGCGATCACGATAACTCCCACGCGAACGCGATTCACTGCAGACATCAATAAAATCCAACAATGTAAAATAGAGGATATGGTCCGAAAGATATCTAAAACTCATCTGAACCACTCGGGACCACACCCCAAGCATACCAATAAGTCCCATAACATAACACAGACCTACTTGTGACCTTAAATAATGCATAACAACATAAAAACCACAAATCTCACCTCTAATCGAACTTCAAGAACTTTTGAACTTTCAACTTTCAAAACTCGTGCCGAACCTTATCAAATCAATTCGGAATAAACTCAAATTTTGCACACAAGTCTCAAATGACATAACGAAGCTATTCCAAATCCTTAAACCATAATTTGAACCTGATATCATCAAAGTCAACTCCCGGTAAAACTTATGAACATTCCAAACCATCACATTTCAAACTTTCACCAATTAGTGGCTAAACATTCTAGAAATATTCAAATGCAAATCTGGGCATACACCCAAGTCCAAAATAATCATCCGTACCTAACGGGACCATCAAAACTCCGATCTTAGGTCAAATATTCAAAAGTCAAATTTAGTCAACTCTTCCAACTTAAAGCTTCAAACATGAAATTCGTTCTTCCAAACCATTTTTGAATCATCTGAAAAACCAAAACTGACAATTCACACATGTCATAATACATCATACGAAGCTATTCAAGACTTCAAATAGCTGAATAGAGTGCAAATGCTCAAAATGACTGGTCAAGTTGTTACATTCTTCCCCACTTAAACATGCGTTCGTCCTCAAACGTGCCAAGAGTTGTTCCAAAGCCATCAAATCACTGTGTATTCGTACCATGCACGTACCCGCGGATGATCCCACATCACCCCAATTCATATAAGCCTGATAACACAACATGACTGGAGATCATTACTTCAACCTTAGTCCGTAAGCCTTAGAACCCAAATTTCCAATATCCGTATCCTTACAAGACCCGAATCTCATATCTACACACTGTATAAGTCTGATCAAATTGTATCAAGCCATAACCATACCCAAGATGAAATCACATGATATATCACATAACTCGCATATTCGTAGCAATAAATTTTTGACCACAATAACTGCTCAAAATAAATTCGGTACTAGTAATAAACCTCATATCAAACAAAACATCGTTCCAAACCTTCGTACTCTGCCGATGATGAAAGAAACATGCAGAAACTCGTAACCACTCATCAGATCCACAAGTCATGGATCTCTCCCTCCTTGGACAAGAACTATAGCCAATTTCTAAGCCGATCAGTGAAATTATCTCTCATAATATGCCACCATCAAATCTAATAGCACCCATTCTAGGTCCAACCACCTCATCTCATCAAATACAGCCACTCTACTGACCTACCACACCCATACAACATTCAGCCACAAACAGTGCAATCCGTGCACCAATATGAAATAATTCAAATGCACCCAAAAATGGAAAATGACTCAAATGAGAGAACCGTCACACAAGCTCAACAAGTACCACCACAACCGCAATGCTATGAACCCATCATACATTGTATAACCAACACACATGAATCTAGTATAAAGGATCATATCCAACATAACTCTGCTGCAATGTGTGACCCCATCCAAACACCGGTCTTATGAAATACCTCAAGCCACAACGCTCAAAATCAACAACCATGTGCAATTCGTCATCAAGTACACGAAGTGCATGACCATAAACATAGAGAAGCAAATAACACAATATACCATAGCCCAGAAAGACTATAACCAAGGCGCAATCAACAATTCCACACCCCAATCACCATCTCATCTGAATTCCACTACAAGGCCCAGATAGAAACGCACCATGTGTTGCACATAACCCATGAATCATAACCCCCCATATCATAGAAGAGGAACGCATAGAACATATCAGAACATGAACAAGATCAACTCTAACTGAATGACACACCCCTCAACACTAACCATACTGCGCCAACAAATCTGACCCGGTGTAGAATACACATCCTCATTGGGCCTAGCAATGGACCCCCAAATCAACTCCGGTTATCCCGAGATAGATACATAACCCTCCAAAAGTCCACAATGATCGTAACACCCCNTATCCGTATCCTTACAAGACCCGAATCTCATATCTACACACTGTATAAGTCTGATCAAATTGTATCAAGCCATAACCATACCCAAGATGAAATCACATGATATATCACATAACTCGCATATTCGTAGCAATAAATTTTTGACCACAATAACTGCTCAAAATAAATTCGGTACTAGTAATAAACCTCATATCAAACAAAACATCGTTCCAAACCTTCGTACTCTGCCGATGATGAAAGAAACATGCAGAAACTCGTAACCACTCATCAGATCCACAAGTCATGGATCTCTCCCTCCTTGGACAAGAACTATAGCCAATTTCTAAGCCGATCAGTGAAATTATCTCTCATAATATGCCACCATCAAATCTAATAGCACCCATTCTAGGTCCAACCACCTCATCTCATCAAATACAGCCACTCTACTGACCTACCACACCCATACAACATTCAGCCACAAACAGTGCAATCCGTGCACCAATATGAAATAATTCAAATGCACCCAAAAATGGAAAATGACTCAAATGAGAGAACCGTCACACAAGCTCAACAAGTACTACCACAACCGCAATGCTATGAACCCATCATACATTGTATAACCAACACACATGAATCTAGTATAAAGGATCATATCCAACATAACTCTGCTGCAATGTGTGACCCCATCCAAACACCGGTCTTATGAAATACCTCAAGCCACAACGCTCAAAATCAACAACCATGTGCAATTCGTCATCAAGTACACGAAGTGCATGACCATAAACATAGAGAAGCAAATAACACAATATACCATAGCCCAGAAAGACTATAACCAAGGCGCAATCAACAATTCCACACCCCAATCACCATCTCATCTGAATTCCACTACAAGGCCCAGATAGAAACGCACCATGTGTTGCACATAACCCATGAATCATAACCCCCCATATCATAGAAGAGGAACGCATAGAACATATCAGAACATGAACAAGATCAACTCTAACTGAATGACACACCCCTCAACACTAACCATACTGCGCCAACAAATCTGACCCGGTGTAGAATACACATCCTCATTGGGCCTAGCAATGGACCCCCAAATCAACTCCGGTTATCCCGAGATAGATACATAACCCTCCAAAAGTCCACAATGATCGTAACACCCCAGAAAATTTTGAAGAACTTAAGTGTAAAGCCCGGTAAAATTTGCAGAGAAAATAATATTTCATGGTGTTGGACTAGGATTACGTGTTTGAGGATTGTAGATACTCGCAAGCTCGCCGCGACTCGGACCTTTTGGGTTGAACAATGCACGGAAATGTAAAGGAAACTTTTTTGCGGAAAAGTGCATTTCTATGGTCCATTATGCAACCGCAAAATTACTCCGCATAATGGCCGCAGAGTGAGGCAGTTAATTGGATCAGTTGGAAGCAATTAAGCGATCGACTATGCGACCGCATAACTGTTATGCGGTGTACTATGCGACCACAGAACAGTTATGCGGACCGCATAGTGACCGCAGACTCAGGCATATTTTTGGTCATTTTGGACACCAATTATGTGACCGATATGCGGTCCGCATAACCATTATATGGTCGCATATGCGACCGCAAAATCTGTTCCGGAGCTTCATTGTTTGGATTTTAAAACCCGCCCCTACTTCGTTAAATACATGCAAAGGGTTATTTTTGAGCAAATATTCTAATGTTTTAGAGAGAAGAGAGAGTATTGTAGAGAGAGAGAAAACCCTAAGCTAATTATTCATCAAGTCTTGCTCAAATCTTGGAAGATTAACAAGGAAAACCCACAAGTTCTCCATCTAAGAGGTCAGGTTCCATACCCTAGTTTTCAATTTCGAATTTGGGTAGAAGATGGTTGATTAAGAGTATGAATCTTTTGTATGAGAGTATTATCTATACATGCATGTACTAAAATGATTTGTGGGAATATTGTTGAGCTTAAATAAGTAAGGATTGGGTTGTGTAGTGAAGAAAATCTTGTAGAAGAACCTTGTGGTTAAATCTGCACACCTAGTGTTTGATAAAATACTCAAAAGAGCTGAGACCATGAATATCTTTCTAATTGTTATTAAATTTTGTTATGTCTCAAAATATATTGGGCTTGCTCGAATTTTCGGAACGTTGTAATGATTTAAGGAAAACCTAATTGAGGTATGTTGGCTAAACTTTCTCTCTTGGAATTGAATTCCATAATGTTTCTGTGAGTTTGCAAGTAAGGGTTGCGCATTAAAATGTGGTGGCTTGAATCGTATTTCAAATGAAAGCTAGTATGCCAAATTGTGTGAGAAAAGCTCAGTATTCTTAAGACTCTTAATTGCTCATATGTGTACCTAAAGTCTTGATTGGGAATGTCTTATTGTTGATAACCTATAAAGATGGTTGGAAGTGAAATCAGTAAATTGGGAATATAAAGTGTGGCCAATGTGCCAATAGTGAAAGTTATACTTGTGACCAATGGTGCCAATAAAATGAAATAATGTGAGAAAGATTATGAAATGAGCTTTGACTCAACTATTCCAAAATTGACTTTGACAATATAATCGACTAAAAGTTTATGAACTCAAGTAATGCCAATATGAGCTGTTTTAGCTAATGCTATGCTTTGTAAGTAATTTTCAATGTGTTTTGCGTTCTTACATATTCGTGAGTGGAAATTGTGTATGATTTTAACTTGTAATTCGATTGCCAATCATTTTAATCCATTTATTGGAAAGAAATCAATTGTGTTTAAAGCCTTCATTACTAATGAATTTAAAGTTATGATTTTCAGAATATTCTACTTATTGATATTTATGATGATGATCTATGAAAGGGAAGAAATGAAAGTGTGGAATATGAAATACGGCCATTGCGCCATGAAAACAGAATCATATGTATGGCCAAGAGAGCCAATGATATAATAATGTTGTAAGTGGTTGAAAGTACGGAGTAGGTGATATGTGGTGTGAAAGGTTATGAGATGTACGTATTTGTACTTTTGTTTCCAATGTGTTATGAAACCCTATGGACGGTCTATGAACACATAGATACATTGTGTTTTGAAATCCATTGTGATATGAAATCCTGTGGACGGTCTATGAACACATAGATACATTGTGTTTTGAAATCCATTGTGATATGAAATCCTGTGGACGGTCTATGAACACATAGATACATTGTGTTTTGAAATCCATTGTGATATGAAATCCTGTGGACGGTCTATGAACACATAGATACATTGTGTTTTGAAATCCATTGTGATATGAAATCCTGTGGACGGTCTATGAACACATAGATACATTGTGTTTTGAAATCCATTGTGATATGAAATCCTGTGGACGGTCTATGAACACATAGATACATTGTGTTTTGAAATCCATTGTGATATGAAATCCTGTGGACGGTCTATGAACACATAGATACATTGTGTTTTGAAATCCATTGTGATATGAAATCCTGTGGACGGTCTATGAACACATAGATACATTGTGTTTTGAAATCCATTGTGATATGAAATCCTGTGGACGGTCTATGAACACATAGATACATTGTGTTTTGAAATCCATTGTGATATGAAATCCTGTGGACGGTCTATGAACACATAGATACATTGTGTTTTGAAATCCATTGTGATATGAAATCCTGTGGACGGTCTATGAACACATAGATACATTGTGTTTTGAAATCCATTGTGATATGAAATCCTGTGGACGGTCTATGAACACATAGATACATTGTGTTTTGAAATCCATTGTGATATGAAATCCTGTGGACGGTCTATGAACACATAGATACATTGTGTTTTGAAATCCATTGTGATATGAAATCCTGTGGACGGTCTATGAACACATAGATACATTGTGTTTTGAAATCCATTGTGATATGAAATCCTGTGGACGGTCTATGAACACATAGATACATTGTGTTTTGAAATCCATTGTGATATGAAATCCTGTGGACGGTCTATGAACGCATAGGTACATTGCGATATGAAATCTTGTGGACGGTCTATGAACACATAGATACATTGTGTTTTGAAATCCATTGTGATATGAAATCCTGTGGATGGTCTATGAAACGCATAGGTTCATTGTGTATAAGAGGTATAGATGTACAGTATAAATAAACACTATGGACGGTCTATGAAATGCATAAGTGTATAATATGATATGTTAATGAGACACATTATTAATGCAGACAATAGGTGCCTCTTTTGTTGTCCCTGTTTGTACAGGTTGTTTTAATTACATTATATTATGCGTTCCACGTATAGATCATATGGGTATTTTATTTAGAAAGAGGATTTCTAGCTATACATACTAGTATTATTCGACAGTACTAAAGTCCCTTTTGCCGGGGGGCACTGCATCTTTAATGGATGCAGGTGGTTCTACAGCAGGTGGCATTGATCAGTGATAGCAGTACACTCCTTTCAGCCGATTTGGTGAGCCCCACATCATTTCGGGGTCATGCATCTTTTGTTTCTCATGTACTTTGTGGTTGAGGTATAGCCGGGGCCTTATTCCCGGCATTTCCATATTACTCCTCAGTTGTACTTAGAGGCTCTGTAGACAGGTTGTGGGTGGTATTTGATATTGGGAATTGGGTTAGAACTGTTGCTATTTGGCAACATGTTTTTCATTAAATCTATAAATTCGTACTATTTTGGAAATACTGAATGATGTTGTTAAAGGGAATGAAATGGAAGCAGTTAATGAAATCTCTTCAGTATTTGATTAACGGAGTACATATCCTCTTTATTCACGTATGAATTTGGGTAGAATAAAATCTAACAGACTTGCTCAATCGGGTTCACTTGGTCGCGCTCCTCGGTTTTGGGGTGTGACAATTACCTAACTATAACACATACTACCAGCTGGCTAACTTTAGCCACATCTTCACAGTCAGTAACCATGAAGCAATCTACTTATGAGAACTACAGTCTCCAAATCCATAGAACACACGAATCACCATAGATGATACCAACTCCACTAGTCGAATTACTAACACATCTCTCATACATAATCATCCCCATGAGAAATACTTCTATGATTCTTCCATGCCACATAGCAAAATCTGAACATCGTCGATCAACCACGCGGGTACCACAATACCCGTGAAGCATTCATAAGTCAAAACACAGTGCGCATTCCGAAATGCGCACCATTCTCAGGCAATACCAAGTAGTAATAGCATTCACTTAACATCTGAAACTGTCCATATTGTTCAAAACTCATGACCTCCCCTCCAAAACTGAATCGTCGCCTTATACATGCGAATCTCAATCCCACCAGATGCACCTCTATCATGCCATCATATAAAAAGTATGAGAATCTCATAATCAACTTGCAGTTACCAGCAAAACATATACTCGATTAGTCAGAAACCTTCAATCTGATCCCATCCAAGAGAAAATTAAAATATGCAACATGCTCCTCATGCCGGTAGGAAATATCCATCTCAAACTGTGATAGAAACAAACGAGAACTCTTCGAAACCCATTTGCACATAACCAAGCCATCAGAACTAAATCTGTCTAACTCAACCAAGCCACGCAGGTAGCCAAACCCAAGAGTATTGCCACCAAAACACCTGTAGAGCCTCACCACCTCATACGTACCCAAAGAACCGATCATATCCATTACCGTGCTGATCCAACCTACTACCAAGTTGTCCTATTTCTCTGAGTTCCTTCCGAATTACCCTCAAGTTGACACTTCTCCTTGCCAGAACACCACAATCCTTACCCAAAGCTCACCACAAGAGATCATAGCATAAAACTACACCGCCCTAAGGCCCATAAGCCGTTGTATACCCTCTTAAGCACCCCAAAAGTACCACAATCGAGACACCCACTCTGAAGAGACCTTATATGAATCTAAAGCCGTTTTCTTTGCCTCCTTGATACTAAAATGTAGAATTCATAATGATATAGAAATACCACGAGTATCGATACCATCCAATGTAAATCGCAGATTCTAGCCATATACAAATCCTAAAAATTCCCAATTGCTACATATAGATCTTGAATCCATTAGAACCTTCTCGAGAGTCTTCTACTCTGCTCAAATCTTAGTTGCACAGCCCAAACGGGCCGAACGACCTATGCCCCATTAGCACGACAACACCAAAAGAACGAATCCATGCGTCTAATCAACCGAGTGAATCCTTACTCCATGCACACTACATATTTCATGAATAACAAACATAAATCATTTCTTGATTTCCATATACCCATAAAGTGTAATATAACCCGTATCCGGAAATTTCCTTACTCGAGTCATCCTAGATCTCAACTTCTGCAAGTCATAACTGATTCACAAGTATGCCTCAGACCGAAACTAGTACAGCACATAACCATGCAATCGAATCATTGATAGAAGAATCCCTCACTTGGCTCAAAGCCACAGAACAAAACATTCGATAACTCACAATACCCATACTCTATTACTATTATAATCCCGCACTGAAATTTAACTAAATCCTTCATAAGCACATGTAACACAAACCATATAATACCTCAAATCGTCTGCTAAGCTCGCATTCATCCTTGTGATAGTCAGGTTAACCTCCTCAGGCAATCGAAACCAAATCGCGGCACACATAACCCACCGGTAGCAAGAGACTTTCCACACAACCATCATAAGGGTCACACATCCGTAGATTACCTCGCAGGTGATAACCCACCTACTAAGCCTCAAAGTGGCATCTCTCTATCCCCTTTCACAGCCACAATTACTAGGCAATCACTTAATCTTCCTGAGTCTGAACTTATAAACAAGACATGAAAATCCACTTCATTCCACAAATGAAATAATATGAAAGAATCTCTCAAAACCTTCATAACTCAAGACCATATGACGCATCCACAAAAATCGAGCATCCAATAATCCTTTTCACATTGCAAGCAAACTCTTCTCGTCACATTGAATCATCTGAACGCATCCCGCAGTCACATCTTAATCAATATATAGCCATCCAACCACTCATCGAGCCACCAGTCCCACTCATAGGGACACCTCTAGACATAGAAGTCCAAAATTACATGCTCACACAACTAAAACTATCGAGCCTAAGTTGCGGTCCAAGCCGGACCTCAAGTCCTACAGACTGGCCCATCACCAAAACACAGAAAATACATCTCGTACCTCATTCATAGAATCACAAGTCATCAATGCACAACTGATACAAAGCGCTCACATGCGCATACAAGTTAGTGGAAAGAAAATACAAAGAGATATGCTTCAAGTTGAATCAATGCCGCACGATAAAGAAAGAAAGATGGGAGGTTTATCCTAAATGGCCTGTAACTTCTCGAAGATAGGTATGGACGTCATCATATCGATCCACAAGACTCTACTAGACACTTGCTCATGACTCGTAGAACCTATGAACCTAAACCTCTGATACCAACTTGTCACGACCCAAAAATCCAACTAGTCGTTATGGCACCTAACCCAACGCGCTAAGTAAGCCAACTAACAACAATCCAATTCAATGAGATTTACTGATAAAATAAATGATTAAATAACTGAACTTTTATACACTTCCCAAGGACAGGTAGTACAAATCATGAGCTTCTAAGATTTAGAGTTTACAAAGCTGGTATGAAATAAATACATCATATGTTTGAAATATACATTAACAGATTAATAATTCTAAAGATACCAAGAACAAAAGGCAACTATGACCGGAACGCATGTACCTCTCAAATGTCAACTCCCGCCATACGCAGTAACATCAGCATCCAAAATCTGCACGCAGGGTGCAGAAGTGTTGTATGAGTACAACTGACCCCATGTACCCAATAAGTAACAAAACTAATTTTGGGTTGAAAGTAGTGACGAGCTTGGACAACAATCAGAGTCCAACACCAACAACCAGGAACAAATTGTAACAATATAAATAAGTAGTACCAGTAATTACTGAAAGATATGATGCTCAGCTCGTTCACAGTCACGGAAAATAGGCATGCTTTTCAAGTATAATAGTAAAACCCAAATCTTTCACCGAAATTAACAAAATATGAGTAAATCTAAAAACTATGATTTTTCCCAAAAAGCTTCAACAACATATAGGAAGTTTGATTATCAGATGGCATGAGGAAAGTACATCTCTATGCCTACATGTCAATGTGCATGTGAATGTCACAATACCATACAACATGAGGAAATTTATCTCAATGCCCACATGCCAAGTATGTATGCCAAGTGTTATGCAACGCATTGATAAAACCATATGCATAATCTCGGGGTATCAATTCACTCACTCCTCCCAATCACTCAGTCCTCACAGTCATTCACTCAATCCTCACAATTGCTCTGCACTCGCACTCGCACTAAGTAGGTACCTGTACTCACTGCTGGTAAGTCAGACTCTGGAGGGGCGGATCTGGCCCAGGCGCTAATATAAGCCAAATCATGGCATGAATTAATAAATCCTGATGCGGCGTGCAACCCGATCCCATAAATATCACTTACAACCAGGCCCTCGGCCTCACTCAGTCATCATCCTCTCCAGTCACTCGGCCTTATAAATCTCATGGCAATCAGCCCAAACAATCATAATATGATGTGAGACAAATGATAACAGAGTCTAAGATATGATATGCAATTAATGAGTATGACTGAGTATGTAATTGCAATTTAAGCAAATAACTTAATAGCATAAATGACCTCACCGGGTCCCAGCAGGATAAGCATATAGCCTAAACATGGTTCCTAGCATGGATCACAGCTCAATTGCTATAGCACGTAGAACTTTCATGGATAGAAAAAATATTAGGTCACTACATAGTACCACATAATCAATCAAGTCAAAATTCACGCGGTGCACGCCCACACGCCAGTCACCTAGTATGTGCTTTAGCTCAACACCAAACACATAACACGTATATTCCGGGGTTCATACCCTCCGCTCAAGAATATCAAATATTGCCAAAGGATGCAAACTTAATCGATAAAGGTGGAATCTTTAATCAAAAGCCCAAAGTCAATCCAAAATTTAAACCTAGGCCAGCACATCGGAACCTGGCAAAACTCACAAACTCTGACAACCTATTCAATTACAAGTCCAACCGTTCTAGTTTCACTCAAATCCGACTCTGAATCGATGTTCAAAACTAAAAAATTTACTTTATGAAATTTTAGGCAAAACCCCCCAATTTCTCTCTTGAAATCAACAATCAAATGCCAAAAATGAAGATAGATTCATGAAATATAATAAAAACTGCGAAAACTTACCCCAATCTATATGGTGTAAATTGCCTCAAACATCATCTCAATCTGAGCTCCATCACTCCAAATATGCTAAAATGTCTGAAACCTTCGAAATAGAGTACTTGTAAGCACTGCCCAGGCGAACTCTTTGCGAAAGCAGACAAACCATCGCATTCGCGATGAACAAAATAAACTGCCAGCAAAAATGCCTTACGCATTCACGATGCTTCCCACGTGTACGCGATGCCCATAGATGCCACATGGCGTGAACGCGGCCCACGTCTTGCGGATGCGAATAAGAGTGCTTTAGCTCCCAGCACACCATCGCGAACGCGACCACCCCAAATACGAACGTGAAGCACAAGTCCCACATACACCGCGAACGCAACTCATCACTCGCGAATGCGAAGAGATAAAACAACCCAGTCCAATTTCTTATTTGCGATCGCGATGACCCACGCGAACGCAATTCGCTGCAGACATCAGTAAAAACCAGCAATTCAAAATGAGAGGAAATGGTTCGAAAGTGACCCAAAATGCACCCGAGCCCCTAGGGACCCCGCCCCGAACATACCAACAAGTCCCATAACATAATACGGGCCTACTCGAGGCATCAAATCACGCATAGCAACATAAAAACCATGTATCTCACCTCAAATCGAACTTGAAAAACTTTTGATCTTTCAACTTCCAAAACTCGTGCCGAACCTTATCAAATCAACTCGGAATAAACTCAAATTTCTCCCACAAGTCCCAAATTACATAACAAAGCTATTACAAATCCCGAAACCATAATTCAAACCTGATATTATCAAAGTCAACTCCCAGTCAAACTTATGAACATTCTAAACCATCAAATTTCAAACTTTCGCTAAGTAGTGTTGAAACCTTCTAGAAATATCCAAATGCAAACCCGGGCATGTGCCCAAGTCCAAAATAATCATCCGGACTAACAGAACCATCAAAAATCCAATCCGAGGTCAAATACTCAAAAGTCAAACATGGTCAACTCTTCCAACTTAAAGCTTCAAACATGAAATTCATTCTTCCAAACCAATTCCGAATCACCTGAAAAATGAAAACTGATAATTCAAACAGTTCATAATACATCATACGAAGCTACTCGAGACATCAAATAACTGAACAGAATGCAAATGCCTAAAATAACTGGTCAGGTCATTACAGGATTATTCTTAGCCGTTTAAGAATCAAAACTCAAACCCAAATCAGTGTAAGCTCGGAACCGGAAGGATAAAAGAATCAAAACTCAGTTAGGAACCCTAACTTTGATTTTGCTACTTAGAAATTTAGGTGTAGTTAATGATACTTCTGTAGTTAGGTTGTCTAGGTAAGAGCATTGAAGGTTTCCTTTTATAGTGGCATTCAATGACTTAGGTTTCAACATATTCAAAACGATAGTGGAAGATGATGAAGAGTTGATGATGTGAGCAACATCGAGTGAAATCAGAGAAGAACAGAGGTGAAAGTAGTGATAGTTATTACCTGAGATGGGGAAGCTGATCGCTGAAGGCAATATCCATCGGGTAAAGGCCCCAGTGTCCAGAGGTCGCTACGCTTGACCTTTGGACCATGAATAATGATGATAATGCTGAAGGGATGTCCATGCATGCCACATATTTGAATGTCCATAGCGGCGTAATAGACGATTTAAAGTATCGTCTATTAGCTAGGGTTTTGATTTTTGGGGATTTTGAGTCTTATCGATAAACGAGGAAATAAAACAGCAGGATTCGCGGTCATGGGGGCAATAAAGATTATTTACTGGTTGATTCATGACCTTGCACGAATTTGTGCAAGGCTTGTGATTGATTTGTCCGTGGGAGTTGAGAGAATAGAGAGAGGAAGGGGAAAGTAGGGTGGCCGAGTTAAAGAGTAAATGATTTAGGGCTTGGTTAGGGATTGGGTCGTTTCTAGGTTTAAATGGGTGGGAGTAATCTAGGTTAATTCAGGCTTTAATGTTTTAAAATAATGAAATATATGGAGCATTGGATCTCTGGGTGTTGACGATTGACATTGAATCTTAAGATATTATTAAAATTAAAGAAAATTAGGAGGTAAAACGTGGGCCGATGATCAAATAGACGGACGACTCAAATTAAATGTGCTTCTTGCATGAGTATGGTGAAGGGGTGACGTGGCACAATTTAATTGGGCCGGATAAGGTGGCATGGATTGCCAGGGTGGAGTAGAAGAGGTATTTGGACTGGGTCAGATGGGAAATTGGGCTATTTTCTATTTAAGAAATAGCTCTTTAACCTTTGATTATGAAATGGAAATTGTAGCATTTTAGTCTTTAACCTTTATAGAATTAATTCAAATAAACTTAAATAATTTCGCAATGTAATAGAAATTATAACTATTAAATAAACTATTAATAACTACAATTAATTAAGTAATTATTAAATATCTTGTTTTCCTAGTTGATACATAGATTTTGAATTATTTTGAATTAGTAGGCTAATTTATCAAAATTAAGAAATATCTTATTAAATTAATTACAAACCTATATAATGAATATAAAAGTTATTTTAATAGTTTCAAAAGTGTTAAGAGTAATATTTATAATTATATAATAATAAATTATTAATTTAACACCATTAATTACTTTATTTATAAAAATATATATTATTAATTAGAAAATATTTTCAACATATCTATTATAAATCATTAAATATAAGTAAATTAAATTTAAAAAGGAGTGTCAAAATTGGTCGTCAACAATTATTGATCAGGAGCATCATGGCTCAAGGTATTACATGTGGACCGGTGTTTAGATTGGGTCACTCATCGTAGCGGAGTTATATTTGGATATGATCCTTTGTGATATTTCGTGTGTTTTGTTCCTCCTCTTTGAGATGGGTTCATAGCTTTGCGTGTAGTGGTGGTATCGGTTGAGCTTGCAGAACGATTCTCTCATTTGATTCTCTTTCCATTATCGTGTACATTTGAGTTGTTGCTTGATTGGTGCATAGATTGCATGGTTTGTGGCTCGAGGTGATATTGGGATGGCGTGTCGGTCGAGTTGCTTGTACTGTATGAGATGAGGTTATTGGACCTAGAATGAGTGTTATTATATTTGATTAAGGTATGGTTGGAAGAATAATGTTGGAAGTCAGCTTATAACTTGGCTATGGTTTTTGGCGGGCGAGACAACTCCATGACTTGCTGATCTGATGGGTGGTTACGAGCTTATGCATGTTTCTTTCATCTTTGGTAGTGTAAGAAGATTTAGAACAAAGTTTAATTTGATTTGAGGCTTGTTACCTATACCATGTTTGTTATTGAGCAGCTATTGTGGTCGGAAGTTTTGTTATGAGTATTCGAGTTATGCTGTATATCGTGAGATTATATCATGGTTATGGTTATGTCTTGATACAGCTTATTCAGACTTATATAGTGTATAGATGTGATATTCAGGTCTTATGGTGAATTTCAGATGTTTGAGATTGGGTTATAAAGTTTATAGATTGAGGTTGAAGTAAAGATCTTCCGTTGGGTTGTGTTGTTAGGCTTATATGGATTGGGGTGACGTGGGATCACCCATGGGTATGTGCATGGTGAGTTTATATAGTGATTGATGGATTTGGAATGACTCTTGTCATGTTCGAGGACGAACATATGTTTAAGTAGGGGAGAATGTAACGACCCGACTGGTCGTTTTAAGCATTTGCATTCAGTTCGGTAATCTGAGGTCATGTGTGGCTTCATATGGTATATTATAACTTGCGTGTATCGCCGGATTTTGTTTTCTAGTAGTTTGGGGTTGGTTTTGAAGAATGATTATCAACTAGGAAGCTTTAAGTTGAAAGAGTTGACCAAGTTTGACTTTTGTATAATTGACCTCGGATTGGAGTTTTGATGATTCCATTAGATACGGATGGTGAGTTTGGACTTGGGCGTAGCCCGGATTTGCACTTGGATATTTCTAGAAGGTTTTGGCCATAATAGGCGAAAGTTGACAATTTGAAGGTTTGGAATGTTCATAGGTTTGACCGGGAGCTGATTTCAATGTTATTGGATTCGGATTGTGGTTCTAGTAGTTGGAATAGTTTCATTATGTCATTCGAAACTTTTGTGCAAAATTTGAGGTGATTCCGAGTTGTTTAGACGTGTTCGCCGTTAGTTTGGAATTTGGCAATTTGGAATAGTTCTTTAAGCTTGATTTGATGTGTGATTCATGGTTTTGATGTTGTTTTGTGCAATTTTAGGCCTCGAGTAGGTCTGTGTTATATTTTGGGACTTGTTGGCATGATTGGACGGGGTCTCGAGGGACTCGAGTGAGTTTCAGACGGGTTTCAGATCATTTTGAATCATGTTTGTTACACCCCATATTTTCATACGTGAAAGTACGCCATAAATACATTGTTGAAAGCTCGGAAATGAGATATTACATCCCGCATTTTTGTACGTTAAAGTTTCATCGTAAGTTAATCGACGTAAGTTCGGGAATGGGATTATTTTAAAATTTTAAGCATTATGTTATTTCAAACAAGTGACGAGTAAATTCGTGAAGGTGAGAAGGTAAGCAAATCGGAGAAAATAAATTTCGTCGAAGTTTGACATTTTGGATAAAGTACGACCCAGCTAAAATACCGGTATTTATGGACTAATATCATACAAGGTACCACATTACCATAATAGTAAGGTGTATAAGGTATGTTAAAAGTGGGTAGTATTTTAAGTAATTTGAGATAATTCTTAACTATGTGGGTAATTAGTTAATTATTAGTTAATGAGAGATTAACAAGTTAATGAAGTGATTAGTGGATAATAAATCAAGATCTTGGATAAGCTTCATAAGCCAAAACGTGCCAGCAACAAAGGCCTAAATTATGACTCTTAAGTTCATAAAATAGGTGTCACATTTGGAGGATTTAGTGGCCTAGTCATCACTAAAGGGTGGGGCCCACAAATCTCAAAAATAAGAGATTTTAATACATCTTCTATGTAGATACTTATGTTGCTAAGATTTGAAACCTTGATTGCTAAGAGATTTCATACGGATGGAATCTCCAAAGTAATTCATTTTGAAACTTCAGAGAATTCATTTTGAACTCCAAGGCTTTCAACGTGGGGCATCTCAGCTTTAAGCATATGTCAAATGCCAAAATATTAATCTTCAAGAATTCAATATGAGATTTCATATGCATATGCATATATCAAAGCAACGCCATGCTTCAACAATTCAAAATGAAAGTGAGATTTTGCAATTATAACGGAGTACGGTGCAATCTTTCTCAAGAATATCATACGAATTTTCCCCTATTTCGATCCGCCATTACGTGTTTTCACAAAAAGAGAATCGGTTCGGGTATGTTAAGGCTATCCCCTCTTTCTTTTCGGCATGATCAATACGATACAAACGAAATGAGCAAATGCACAATTTCCACAAATGACTCTATTCATAGAAATATTTGGGGGGTCTATATTCTTGATTCCCCATGTGAATTATTATTATATCTTCTGTTCATGGGTCTCAGTAAAATACGTATTTGATAAAATTTATCCAACATGCATATTATTTTGATGACATTTCGAGAAAATCTTATTAACGTATTTCTTATGCATTTCATACATTTATACATGTACATTGACCCATGACCAGATGGCATTATATACACGTATGTTATATGTATATGGGATGTGGGAAAAGGTTATGGCGTTATATACGCACCACCACCTGATCAGCTGATATACGTTGATAATTTGCCCACAGTGGCCGAAATGATATGATGAGATGCCCTCAGAGGCTTGATGATGTTATGCGCACATATACCTATGAATGGTATGGCATTTATACGCATATGCATGGCATTATAAAAATGAAATGATTCACAGAGCTATGCAGACGTACATGTTGAGTCTTTTACTCCATGTTTCTCTCATGTCTATTATTTACTGATTTGCATTCCTTACATACTCGGTACATTATTTGTACTGACGTCCCTTTTGCTTAGGGACGCTGCTTTTCATGCCCGCGGGTCTCGGTAGACAGGTCGAGAGTCCTCCAAGTAGGCGATTAGCTCAGCAGAAGATATTTGTGCACTCCATATACTCCAAAGTTGCTTGTTTGGTCAGTATGATTTAGATGTGTATGGTTTGGTATGACGGGGCTCTGTCCCGACCTTCATGACAATTATGTACTCTTAGAGGCTTGTATACATATGTCGTGTACATGAAAGATTGTACGGCCTTGTCGGCCTTTGTTTTGAATTTATAAATGATGATGTTGGCCTATTAGTCCCGTATGTCACGTGTATATGATGATGTAATAATAAAGATACGTTACGTTGGACTCGATTGAGTAAGGTACCGAGTGCCCGTCACGGCCCATCGGTTTGGGTCGTGAGAAAAGTGGTATCAGTGTAGTTTTGTCCTAGGGAGTCTACAAGCCGTGTCTAGTAGAGTCTTTCTTATGGGTGTGTTGTGCACCACACTTATAAGCATAAGGCTACATGGCATTTAGGACTGTCACTCTTTCTTCTTACTCTAGATCGTGTGGTAGAGCTCAGTTGTAGGAACTCAATTTCCTAAACTCTATCTTATTCATAATACGATGATGCCTACATCTAGAAAGACAGTTGGTATGAGATTGCATGTGGCTGGGAAAGAGTTGAGTCAGAGGAACTCGATGTTTCATGATGCTTATGATGGATAAATGTAAGGTCTTCAGCAGATCGTGTGTGTACTAAGACATGTAAGCCTTTTGATAAGGAGCCTTAAGGAAGGAATATCGATCCACCCCTATGGTGAAAGGCAATGAGAGATTCAGAAGATAGATACAAGTTGCAACAAGTAAAAGAAGCAAGATGAAGAAGGGTACGAGGCGCCCAGTTAATGAAGATTATTAGTATTTACAATTCAGGTAGAGGAATATAAGCCTTTTGAGTTACCTTCAACAATAACAGAGGTATGTATAATTGGCCACATCCATCTTAGTTATACCCTACTGGGGGCTAACATGTGTAGTTTAAGAAAAGGACGGGATATCAGGATCAGGCTGGGGTTAGAGTAACCCAAAATGGTGAATGGATTGTTTGTGTTAGTTGGCATTTCTGAAGGATATTACAAAGGTGCTAAAAAGATCTCCTTGTAAGACACTCAGATGGTGCATTCTAGAATATTACAATTATATGTGAATACTAGCGTGATCAAAAATTCAGAAGATAGACACTAAAAGCCTGGAAGGGATAAATATTATCTTAGTGTAGCTCGCATCCCTAGTAGAGTGAGAACGTTAAGCAATCCAAAGAGTCACTAGATGGAGCAAAGGGGAGCTAAGAGCAAACAAATGTCTTTTTCGAGTTTTCAGAATAAAGTGATAAACATAAATGTTAGCGGGAAATAAGAAAAGAGTTAAAAAAGAATTATGAGTAAGAAATGATACATGGATGACAACGGTAGATCAAAAGATGATAGTATTATAGAGTCTATAGTCAAGTGAAGGAAAAGACGAGAGGTGATAGGCCTTGAGACAACAAAAGTGTATAGGCCATAAAGTCATATCCTCATTTCGAGAAATAAGTTTGTGACTCCAACGCGACTACCATAACGAAAAGTTAGACCCCAGAGTAATAGAAATCAGTATGGACTGATGAACAAGGTAAACTAAACATGAACTAGGGACTGAGTAATAGTCGGCATCATGAGAATTTCAGAAATTGCATCTCGACGATAATAGAATGGAGGACAGAAGAATACCCTTTAAAGGTCATTCAGGAAGACGCTTCCCTAAAGCAAGCAAGGTTAGCAAAGTTAAGCTTAAGGGACTGTATTTCTAGTTATACTAAGTGTCACCCTCACGAGTAAGGAATTTTGTTATCCTTGGTACAGAAGGATTACCGTGAGGCGAGTAAGGAGCATCGATGATGTGAAAAGATGCCAAAGATGAGAGGGTAAGACATCTATACATATATCATCGTAGCACTAAATCTTAGTGCTCCCCTAAAGGGGGGAATATGGAGTGATGTGGCATTAAGTTAAAATTAAATGGTTTTAGTAATTATGGAATGGTAAAGGAAGAATGTGATGAAAATAAAAAAGGAGTGAACTTGCACTTACCCAATCCTACAAATATGCTACGATTCCAGAACATTACACAAGCACGACGTCAAGGAGAGGAAGTAAGGGTTTCTGCCCGAGATGTTATTGATAAATAAGAAGCCAGTGCGAGACGTAAGTTAATGAAAAGGAAATAACCCAAGAAATATTACGCGGAATATTGATATGAGAATGGGCCATCGAGTAGTTAGTAGTTGATCCAGGAAGAGCCTAGTTATGGCTAAACAAGAGGACACGGACAAATCAACAGATTGTTCAAGATGAACATAGTGAACCCCAACATGGGGACTTCAGTCTCACAGTATGACATTGTGATACTTGAGAAATATTCAGATAGGAGTCCGGGTAGTAAAGGTACCATATGAGTGTTACGGAAATAAAAGAGAGTCCCACTAGGAAGACAGTCAAAATATTAGTTCAGAACAACCCTACCAGCACAAGGGCATGGAAGTAAGTAACTACGAATAATTATAGACAAGGAAGGACATCAAAAGGTCCGTCGAGTATACAATGTAATAAGCCTAAATATTTGCAAGAGTTAGAGGGTCCTCCCTAAGTACTACAATGAAAGACTAGCTGAAGAAATAAGGAAGAAGGCTTGAACCTAAGCATAGTGACCGAAAGAAGAAATGGTCTTGTAACAACAATCTCAGAACAACATTATATGTACTCCATAAGAAAGTGGCACCTACCATGGCTAAGGAAGGGGAAGAATAAAATCAAAAGTAATATTCGAGACCATGTGAGTTGCACAAAAATTTCGGCATGCGTGGGAACTAAGATAAGCTAAGTATACATGCAACAGATGGGCAGAAAGACCAGGAAAAGTAATAGCTTACATTTAAAGGAAGCTCAGAGGGAACAAAAGGGATTATGCACTTAAGACTTCAGAGTGATATCCATGCACCATATATGTTGACATCCATACAGTCGTAGAAGACTCCGGTTTGAAAGAAAGAATTGAGCCTAGGGCATAGACAAAGGATTGAATTATCAGAAGATTGTATCATGGATATTCCATAGCGCCCATGAAAGGCTAAAGTAATAACTAATACCAGAAGACGCAGATCGGAAGATAGCTTAAGCCTACATAAAGGCTGATCAGAAGGAAGAGGAAACTAAAAGAGTTACATCAACTAAGTAAATCAGGAGTCTGATTATTGGATCCAGAAAATTATAGAAATCGTGGTTGAGAACATTGCAGGATCACTCTTAATATCAGAGGTACAAGAAAGATAGTACATTAGACATACTCTATAATGGCTCTATGATAAGGCTAGTTAGAAGAGTACCAGCCTCAGTATAAAGCTCCCACCGAATTGTATATGCACCAGAGACGCAAGTATTATAATAAAGCTTCAAGTTATGGACGTGAATTATACCTATGTGGAAGGAAGGTCATGAAAAAGATAGAAGATACGATGCAAGATTTTAAGAAAAGTGAGGTAAAGGTGAACAACATATGAGATACTCAGGTGCAGAAGATTGTGAATAATCCATACTTTAGATTGAGGGCTAGAAGCATTGGGATTCAGTATCCAGGGAGGATAGCGGCATCGTTAGTGGCATATCTTCCAGCCTATGGTTTCTAGGTACCGAGAGATCTAGCCAAGAGAGTAAAGAAGAGTTAGAGATGATGTGATGTCTCACTTGATGTTCTAAAATAACATAAGGGAATCTATGGTGCAAACAAGTTGAAGAAAGGTTGGGAATAGTATAAATAGATGCGTAGAGGTCACAAGCTAAAGTATAGTAAAGCGATGAGGTTTTATGGCAGGAGTAAGGATGAGAATGGGCAAGTAAGAAGGTGACGAGAATGGATAAGTCCTCGAGATCAAGCCTATGAAAACAAGAGAGCTAATGGTTTCTCTAAGTTATAGAAAGTTCAGCATAGTCTGAATGAACTCAAAGGAATCTAAAGACTAATAGCATCTAGAGTGGAATGAGGATGTGATTGTGATAGATAAAGGATTACGTTTGGCCTTCGATTGAGTAATGACTTGAAGAGGATTTCATGAATTATACAGAATTAAAATACCCATTTAAGGTAAGTCATATTGGGATGCTAAAACAAATACGGTTATGGAAGTATAGTATCACCCCTAGGTGGATCAATCTAATTACTCCAGATGTCCCTGATGAGACGTGAGCCCTAGCGGCAGTGTTACATAAGCGATCAAGTCATCAGTGGTAGATGATAGATCAACATTAAGGTGAACCAACAGTGGACGGACAAAAGTCACAAGGTATGAGGTAAGATTAGGCCGTCATTCTTAAGATGAACAAGTAATGAGGAGGCATTAAAGGACTTAGATTTATACACATGGGATAAGTACGAAAGTAACTTGGAGTTCGGTAGAAGACCTCAATAACAATGAATCTAAGTAAGAGTTATGGTATAATAAGACCTACCTTGATGCAGTAAAGTCATACGAATGGATAAGCGGATCTATGAAATAAGGTATAACAATATTAGTAAGTTCGACAAAGTACCGAGCGAAGAACTTCAGTATACCTACAGATGCCTAGAGGGACATTTTATCAAGCTCTATATATGTTTACAAAGTGAGGCCTAGAGATTTGCTAAAAGCTGGAGGAAAAAGGGAGAGAAGAGTCGCATAGACGCACTTACAAAGTCAGAGTCGTACAGGCTGCATGATAAAAGGTAGCAACAGTTACAAGATTGGAAGGATTCCAACCACAAGTCGAGGTGTGAGAAAGAGGCCTAAAAGGGGGAATGCCCTGACCTTTGGGATTCATTCACAGAACTGTTGCCTAGATGGCAAGAGGAGTACTAAAGTATTCGCAATAGCCATGGATTATGAGAATGATAAGTGCGTCAGTCAATATTCGAGGACGAATGTTCCAAAGGGGGAATGATGTTACACCCCATATTTTCATACGTGAAAGTATGCCATAAGTAAATTGTTAAAAGCTCGAAAATGAGATATTACATCCTGCATTTTGGTACGTTAAAGTTTCGTCATAAGTTAATCGACGTAAGTTTGGGAATGTGATTATTTTGAAATTTTAAGCATTATGCTATTTCAAACAAGTGACAAGTAAATTTGTGAAGGTGAGAGGGTAAGCAAATCGGAGAAAATAAATTTCGTTGAAGTTTGACATTTTGGATAAAGTACGACCCGAGCTAAAATACCGGTATTTATGGACTAATACCATACAAGGTACCACATGACCATGATAGTAAGGTGTATAAGGTATGTTAAAAGTGGGTAGTATTTTAAATAATTTGAGATAAATCTTAATTATGTGGGTAATTAGTTAATTATTAGTTAATGGGAGATTAACAAGTTAATAATGTGATTAGTGGATAATAAATCAAGATCATGGATAAGCTTAATAAGCCAAAACGTGCCAGCAACAAAGGCCCAAATTATGACGCTTAAGTTCGTAAACTAGGTGGCACATTTGGAGGATTTAGTGGCCTAGTCATCACTAAAGGTTGGGGCCCACAAATCTCAAAAATAAGAGATTTTAATACATCTTCTATGTAGATACTTATGTTGCTAGGAATTGAAACCTTGATTGCTAAGAGATTTCATACGGATGGAATCTCCAAAGTAATTCATTTTGAAACTTCAGAGAATTCATTTTGAACTTCAAGGCTTTCAACGTGAGGCATCTCAACTTTAAGCATATGTCAAATGCCAAAATATTAATCTTCAAGAATTCAATATGAGATTTCATATGCATCTGCATATATCAAAGCAATGCCACGCTTCAACAATTCAAAATGAAATTGAGATTTTGCAATTATAACGGAGTACGGTACAATCTTTCTCAAGAATATCATACGGATTTTTCCCTATTCCAATCCATCGTTATGTGTTTTCACAAAAAGTGAATCGGTTTAGGTATGTTATGGCTATCCCCTCTTTATTTTTGGCATGATCAATACGATACAAACGAAACGAGCAAATGCACAATTTCCACAAATGACTCTATTCATAGAAATATTAGGGGTGTCTATATTCTTGATTCCCCATGTGAATTATTGTTATATCTTCTGTTCATGGGTCTCAGTAAAATACGTATTTGGTAAAATTTATCCGACAGGCATATTGTTTTTATAACATTTCGAGAAAATCTTATTAACGTATTTCTTATGTATTTCATGCATTTATACATGTACATTGACCCATGACCAGATGGTGTTATATACACGTATGTTATATGTATATGGGATATGGGAAAAGGTTATGGCGTTATATACACACCACCACCTTATCAGCTGGTATACGTTGATGATTTGCCCACAGTGGCCGAAATGATATGATGGGATGCCCTCAGAGACTTGATGATGTTATTAACATATATTCCTATGCATGGTATGGTATTTATACGCATATGCATGACATTATAAAAATGCAATGATTCATAGAGCTATGCAGACGTACATGTCGAGTCTTTTACTCCATGTTTCTCTCATGTCTATTATTTACTGATTTTCATTCCTTACATACTCGGTACATTATTTGTACTGACGTCTCTTTTGCCTGGGGACGCTGCGTTTCATGCCCGCAGGTCTCAATAGACAGGTCGAGAGTCCTCCAAGTAGGCGATTAGCTCAGCAGAAGATATTAGTTCACTCCATTTGCTCCGGAGTTGCTTGTTTGGTCAGTATGATTTAGATGTGTATGGCTTGGTATGGCGGGGCTCTGTCCCGACCTTTATGACAATTATGTACTCTTAGAGGCTTGTAGACATATGTCATGTAGGTGAAAGATTGTGCGGCCTTGTCGGCCTACGTTTTGAATTTATAAATGATGATGTTGGCCTATTAGGACCGTATGTCACGTGTATATGATGATGTAATAAGAACGATATGTTACGTTGGTACTCGGTTGAGTAAGGTACCGAGTGCCCGTCGCGGCCCATCAGTTTGGGTCGTGACAATGTTGGTTATTGCTGGTTTTGGCAGGGTCCTGGTGTGGTAGCATCTACGAAGGATTGACCGTAGATGCGAAGTCACATCTGCGGTGGAGGTGCGCACCTGCGAAACTTGGGCAATGCTGAGGATTTATGCTTCAGCGCTTGAGCAACCACACCTGCGGAGTCGCAAATGTGGGTGGCTTATCGTACAAGCATTTAGAAGCATGTTTAGGGAGTTTCGCAGATGCGAGATGGGAACAGCATAAGCGGTGCCGCAGATGCAGCTCTTTGTTTGCAAATGTGAAAATCTCTGGTAGCTTATTTTATATTGAGAGTTTTGTTCATATTATCACACTTTGAGATTGGGAGCTCGGATTTGGGCGATTTTTAAGGCAACTTTCACGATATAGATTGGGGTAAGTATTTTTTACTTGGATTTGATTATTTTACATGATACTATCTTGGATTTTGGCATTTGCATAGTGAATCTAAAAGATAAATTGGGACTCGGATTTGAGTGAAATTAGCATGGTTGGACTTGTAATCAAATGGGCTTTAGGAATTTATGAGTTTTGTCGGGTTCTGAGATGCGGTCCTGGGTTGAATTTTAGTTCACTCTGAGTATTTTATTAAAGATTCAACCTTTATTAGTTGGGTTTGATTTCTTTGGAATTACTTATAGTTTTTGAGTTGCTTTTGGCTAGTTTCTAGCCGTTCTGAGGTAGATCCGTGAGGGATGGCACTACTAGAGTATGGATTTGGCTTGCTTGAGCTATGTATCTTACCTAAACTTGGTTGAGGCTCTAATTGCTTGAGTTATTTTTGATAGCTACATACTATGGTGGCGCACATGTAAGGGGTTGAGCCCATGTGAGTGCACCGGCGTATAATTCATGCTCGGAGTAGTGCCTAGGCTATGATATACCTTGAGTTGGTTGCTAAGTTTCGTGCTGTGACATTTCTCCTATTTGTACCCATATAATGACCAGATCAGTCGTTTTGAATATTGTAGCCCCGCCCCCCATTTATTGCTTATTTTATGTTCATTTGTGGTTATGTCACTTGCCGAGGTTGTTGGTTTGGTTTCGGTGATGTTTTAGAATGAATTGGGACATGTAGTCCCAAGTTTAGAAGCTTAAGTTGAAAGAGTTGATCGGCTATTGAATTATGAGTAAACAACTCCCGAATGGAGGTTTGATGGTTACGGTAGCTTCGTATGGTGAGTTTGGACCTAGTAGTATGTCCGGATATTGATTTTGAGGTTTGTAGGTCGTTTTGGCTTGAATTAGCGAAAGTCAGAAAGTTAAAGGTTTGGAAAGTTGAGAGGTTTGATCGAGAGTTGACTTTGTTGATACCGGGCTCGGATTTTGCTTTTGGGAGTTTTGAATAGGCATGTTGTGTCATTTATGACCTGTGTGCAATATTTGAGGTCAATCGGAGTTGGGTTGGTGTGTTTCGGCATTGATTTTAAAAATTTGAAGTTAAATAGTTCATTAGGCTTGAATTTGGGTGCAATTCATGTTTTCGATGTTGCTTTATATGATTTGAGGCTTTAACTAAGTTCATATCGTGTTTTAGGACCTGTTAGTATGTTTGAATAGGGTCCCAGGGGCCTCGGGTGTGATTCAGATCATGTTCAGCTCATTTTGGACTTGTTGGACTACTGAAGTTGCTGTATCTGGTTTCCTTATACGTGTTCGCGAGAGAGGTACCGTGATCGCGAAGAGTCTCAGGGCGACTGATGAAGATTGTGCATCGCATTCGCGAGGAGTTGGACGTATTTGTGAAGGTTTAGTAGAGTGTATAAATCCCTGGAATACATGTTATATGGTTGGTATTTGGGTGACACACTTGCTAGGTGATGGGCGTGTGGGCGTGTGGGCGTGCACCGTGGTGATTATGACTCGGTTGATTCTGTGGTATTGCGTAGTTATCTACACTTGTTATATCCATGTAATTCCTATGTGTTAGAGTAATTGAGTTGTGATTCATGTTTTAAGTCATGTTTAGGATATGTGATTAATTGCTTAAGTTACAATTATGTACTAAGTCATATTTATTCATTTGCATATTATATCTCAGTCTCTATTATCATTTACTGTTACATCATGTTATCATTGTTTGGGCTGAGTGGGAGAGAAGGTACTACTCAGGGTTTCACCCGTGAAGGGTGTTATGAGGTTTGGGAAGAAGGGCAAGTTGAGCCCTCGGTATATTAGGACTTTTGAGGTACTTGAGAGGATTGGAGAGGTATCATACAAGCTTGCATTACCACCTAGTCTATCGAGTGTTCATCCAGTGTTTCATGTTTCCATGTTTCGGAAGTATGTCGGTAATCCGTCTCATATTTTGGACTTCAGTACGGTTCAGTTGGATGGTTATTTGACTTATGATGTCGAGCCGATGGTCATTTTGGATCGGCATGTTCGGAAGTTGAGGTCAAAGAATATAGCTTCAGTGAAGGTGCAGTGGAGTGGTCACCTAGTCAAGGAGGATACTTGGGAGACCACGCGGGAGATACGGAGCAGATTTCCATGCCTATTTGAGACTCTAGGTATGATTCTAGACCCGTTCAAGGACGAACATTTGTTAAGAGGGGGATATAACGCCATTTATTGCTTATTCCATGCTCATTGGTTGTTATGTGACTTGTTGGGGTAGTTGGTTTGGTTCCGGGGATGTTTCGAAATGAATTGGGATACTTAGTCCCAAGGTTGGAAGCCTAAGTTGAAAGAGTTGACCGGATGTTGACTTATGTGTAAATGGCTCCGGATGAAGATTTGAGGGTTCCGATAGCTCCGTATGGTTATTTTGGACTTAGGAGTATGTTTCAGGTATTGATTTTGTTGACCGGTCGGGTCGTTACAGAGGGATAGTTGACATTATTAGATTTCTCTATGATGTTAAGTGTTCAAGCCATAAATGCATTGTGATATTGAGTCGGTTTGTGAGGCTAGGATTATTTTGATCGTGTTGTCTTGGTGTTGAATAAATTTTTGAAGTATGGCATAAAGTGTGTGTTGAAGACATATGCTAAAGTTTAATTATTGCTATCAACCATAGTCATAGGATGGTCGCTTTGGATGTGATAAAATAAAATAAAGTGCCGAAGGTTAGTATGAATTGGTGGTTGACTCGAGGACGAGCAACGTTTAAGTATGGGGTAGTGATTTTTGGGCAGTTTGGCCAAAAATGATATATTTTTAGTACATTATTGGCCTTACATGTTTTTAGTTTAGTGGTTAATTTTGCGAAGTTTGAGCTAAATTTTGTCATTTTATGTGTAGGAGAATTGGAAGACAAAGACGAGTGAAGGTTGCACAAAAAGAGGACGAAAATACAAGAAAAGAGCACAAAGGCACAAAGTAACCAATCCTGGTTACCGGCCAGGCGTAGCCAGCTCTGTAGCCAGATTGGCCACGCTACAGGCTAGGCGTAGCCAGCTCTGTAGCCAGATTGGCCACGCTACAGGCTAGGCGTAGCCAGCTCTGTAGCCAGCTTGGCCGCGCTATAAGCCTGGCCTCACGATGTCAGGCGCCCAATGGTCAAAGTTCGCGAATTAAATACTCCGACCCGGATTTGGACTTGGAGACTTCAACCCTAGCCTATAAATACTCCCTAAATATGTATAAAAATAAGGTTGGACGATTTTTAGAACGGATTAAACCTAAGGAGGCAAGAACACGCTAGGAGCAAGGCGGAGAATTCTTCTACGAGTTTTTCCCTTTCTTCTTCCTAATTCCATTATTTGTTATGAATTATAGGATTGTAGTTTTGTCTACTATTATGAAAAGATAATTTGTTATCTAGGGTTTGATGAAACCTTTTGTAAGATAAATTTTTGTTATGTTTCTATATAATTGAACCGTTGGATTTTCTCTACTTTTTCAACTACGTGTTTACTGTTGTTGATTAAATGGCCATCAATTAACTGTTCCTGTATATTGCTTGACAGAGGATACGCATTTAGGTAGTTGTTGAACAACATCACTCCTAACGTATGTGAGAAATCAATATGGAGGGTTTAAAGACGGGATTAGAAATAACAAAACCTTGGTGCGATCGCAATGAGCGGTGAATTAGTGCCAGCTAGCGTAGTTCGAGAGAATATGTCAAGTAAATTGTGGTAATTGCTTGAAAGAGAATTACGACACCCAAAGTACTCTCGATCGGTAGAGAATAATTAGGCGAATTTATAGACGACGTAGCTGGAAGGATTTCGACAATTGGAGAAATTAAAACTCTAGACCTCCTTAAACTTGTCTCCAACCCTTATATCTTTAGTTGATAATTTACTACTTAATTTAGTTAGTTAATTAGTTAGAAATAGAATCTTAAACTGATCTTCTTAGTTATAGTAAATAGCTGTAGCAAAACCTTAGTTCTCTGTGGGATTCGACTTCGGACTCTTAGTCTGGATTATATTTGCAGCGACTACTTAGTCCTTTTATTAAGGCATAGTTGGGCGTGACCAATTATCAATAAATTGCATTATAGCTAAATAATGTGCAAAATACTAAATTTTATCATTTATTTACTATGGAAGCCTGCAGATGTTAATTTTTAAATATGGAGGGTCCAAATTGAGTGGCAATAGCTGCCCCTCTTTGACTGGAGATGATGTAAGTGTCACACCCCGACCTTGGGGAGTGCGACTGGCGCTCAACAAGGATACCCCGGTCAACCAAGCCTTTATAATGCCTTCTACCCAACTCGCCCATGAATAAAGAGAAGATACATTTATATCATTAATTAAACATTAGGTGTAAGGCCCCGTAAATATTTTCCTAAAAATCGGGGCTCCGTGATGCCGGGGTAGACGTAGAGGTACATAATAGTAGAAATTCTTCGCGGAGAGCTTGCGAACCGCGGTTCGGACTTTTTGGATTGAACAGTGCGCTGGGGAGTTAAAGGAAAATGTTGGGCAGAAGTAGGCATTTCTGTGGTCCGTTCTACGACCGCAGAAGCACTCTGTGGACCGCAGAATGGCCGCAGAGTGGAGCAGTCTTTTGGGCCATTTTTAATGTCATTTTTGCGGTCCATTATGCGACCGCATAACCATTTCACGGGCCGCACTCTTGTCGCATATCCCGCTTTAGGATTTTTCGAAGGGAGGTTCTGCGGTGCACTATGCGACCGCAAAACCGTTTTGCGGTACATTATGCGACCGTAGAACAGGTTTGCGGGCCGCATAGTGATCGCAGACCTGGTCAGTTCCTTTCTAGTTTTGGCACCCCAATTTTGCGGACCGCATAACCATTATGCAGTCGCATTTGCGACCACAGAACCTATTCCGGAGCTTCATTTTTGGGGTTTTTAAACCCGACCCTATTTCGTTAAAACATCTACCTTGGACCATTTTGAACTTATTTTCTGCTATTTTTAGAGTGAGAGAGAGGGTCCTAGAGGGAGAAAGTGATCTTCATCAAATTGCTCTTCAATTCTCACTTAAAACCTTGAAGATTATCAAGAGAGGCACCTAGGTCTTTTTCCTAAGAGGTAAGATTCTATCACCCAAACTCTTAATTTTAAAATATAACTAGAATGGGCCATTAGTAAGGTAATTCATGGGGATGGGAGTGCTTACCTTGCATGTATGTGTTCCTAAGTTATGTGGGGCGGTTGTGAGTTAAAGATAGAAACGAATGGGGTGTGGGTTGGTGGAGTCTTTCATAAAAAGGGCCATGAAACCTTAATACACACATAGTGTTTGATAGAATGCTCAAGTGAGCTAGAATTATGATCGTTTTCCTAATTTTGGGTTCAATTTTGCTATATTGCTAAAATAGAGTGAAGTTGCTAATATTTCGGAACGTATTAGAGTTTTAAGAGGCTCAATTGAGGTATGTTGGCTAACCCCCCCCCCCCCCCCCTCTTCTTAGAATTGAATCCCACGGTATTCATGCAATCGACGTAAGTCCCAAATTGAACGTCCTAGAAATTGCTATCCCGAATGTGCTTGATTTGCAAATATATGTGTAATATGTATTCCCATGTTTTCATCATGTTATCTCCAAGTCTTAGAATATGTGCTAATAGGCCTAGACTCCAAGTCAAATTCGATTAAAGACTGTTATGCCAAATTGTGTGAAAAGCCTCTATGTGCCTTGAATTGTAAATTGCTCATATGTGAAATCAAGAGTCTTGAATGAAAACTGTGTTGTTATTGATAATAATAATAATGTTGGATTGTGGAAAAGAACTTGAATTATGAAATAAGGCCAAGTACCAAGAACGACTTTATAATTAAAGCCACTTGTGCCAATGTGCTGAAACGATGGGAAAGGAATATGAAGTAAGATGATCGATTGAAATGGTTGATGTCTCGAATGAGATGGCTTAGCCGATCGAGCCGAGATCGGACTCCGTGTAATAACACGGTGGTATTGTGAGTGAAATTGTGAACATGGTTGATGTCTCAAATGAGATGGCTTAGCCGATCGGGCCGAGATCGAACTCCGTGTAATAACACGGTGGTATAGTGAATGAAATAGTCAATATGGTTAATGTCTCAAATGAGATGGCTTAGCCGATCGGGCCGATGTCGGACTCCGTGTAAGAACACGGTGGTATTGTGGACTGTGGTATATTGGCACTAAAAACCATCCAACCTAATAATGCGGGAGTTGACTTAAAAATCTATGTGATCCTTAACTTGATGTTTTAATGTTATTTGAAGTTCGTATTGAATCCTTGACCATTTCCTTGTATTATTATTCATTCTATTAAGATGGTGTTTAGCTATACATACTAGTACTATTCGATAGTACTAACGTTCCTTTTGCCAGGGGCACTGCATCTTTAAATAGATGTAGGAGGTTCTATAGCAGACAGTGTTGATCACAGATAGGTGTTGCATCCTCTTCTCAGCGGACTCGGTGAGCCCCATTTCATTTCGGGGTCATGTAATATATCTTTTGTTTATATTTTTGTACTTTTTGAGGTATAGCTGGGGCCTTGTTGCCGGCATCTTCTTTACACTCTTTTGTATCTTTAGAGGCTCCGTAGACACTATGTGGGTTGTACATGGGTGCTAGAAAAGTCAAACAGATTATATTGTGTTTTGATCTCTTGTTCCACTTTAGACTATAAAAAGGTGTATATTTTGAGATATTAAAAATAAAGAAACTAATAGAAAGGTTTTGGTATTATATGTATATGATCTTCCTACTATTTAATTAATGAAATCATGCCTTTTCTTGATCATGGGTGAGTTGGGTAGAAAGTGTCTAACAGGCTTGCTCGACCGGGTTCACTCGGTTGAGCGCCGGTCGTGCTCCCCGAGTTTGGGGCATGACATTAAGAGGTCATGTGAATAACACCAGTTCATTTCCATTAGTTACATCATTAACAAGTCCCCAAAACAGTACATTATACATTTGTAGTTAAAGTGGGACAGATGATACAATTACAACAAGTTTAGTTCAACCTTCCCAAAATAAGATACAACCCACACTATGTCTACGGA